>WAAG01020556.1:0-100463 GCA_013390105.1 Tichodroma muraria
TTTTTCTTTTTTTTTTCCTCTTGAATAAAAATTAAAGTGAACTAACACAGTTTTAAGAAAACTAAATCCCCTTTGACAGACCTATATTCTCCTACAGACAGCTGCTCTGTTGAGATGCAGATGCAGTGCAGGCCCTGAGGAAAGTGGCATGGGAGGACAAGAGGCTTGAGGAAAAGCATATTTTCCTTTCTGTGACAATAATGTTAATCAAAGTTCTTATCTTGCTCTCTATTTTAGTTTTAGTCCTAATTTGAATAGTGTCACTTGAGTTCTTCATCCATGAGGTTCCTCTATTCCATGTCAGTTCCGGTTGGCAAATCTTAGTGCAGGCTTTGTGTGTTGTTCAGCAGCTACTTTATTTATCATCTGTATAATGTTACAAAGAGACTTCGAGAGCGCTTTGTTAGCAGAAGGTGTGAGTTTGCGTTTCTGTTGGAGCTCTGGGGTTCCTGTGGAGTAGTGGGACTCTGTGTTACCCCGAGGAGCAGTGGAGCTGTGCTCAGGGCAGGGCTGCCCTCACTCCCTGGTCTTGGGTCTGTCCTTGCTGGTAGTCCGTGGCAGTTTCTGCTGCCTCCATGCTGTGTCCTGACCATCCTGTTCTTGCTCTGAGCTCTGGTACTGAAATGCAGCATTTTGAGTTACAGCTCTGGGTGACACTGAGCACAGGAGCTGAGGGGACAAGGGCAGCTCACTGGCAGGGTTGAGCTGTTGTAATTTTTAAGCTAGTGCTACCTGCAGCTACCTCCTTGTTTCTTGTTTGCAAATGACCCATGGGGGTGGTGCTAAGGGCTCCCTGTGAGGGTGGGGAGGCCCTGGCACAGGATGCCCAGAAAAACTGTGGTTGCCCATCCCTGTAAGTGTTCCAGAACAGGTTGGACGGGGCTTGGAGTAACCTGGGATAGTGGAAGGTGTCCCTGCCCATGGCAGGGATGGGACTGGATGACTTTTAAGATCCCTTTCAACCTAAACCAGTCTGTGGTCCTGTGGTTGTTCACCTGGGTTACTTTGGCCACAGAACAGGGCTGGAGGGAGCAGTATCTGTGATAGGGTTCCTGTCACGTCAGAGCTCTGTGAATGGATAAATCCCCTCTGCCCAGCTCAGGATTACTCTTGGTAAACTCTGTTTTCTCATTGCTCCCTGCTCTGTTTGCAAGTCCCTTCCTCTGCCTGGCTGCCTCCTCCTGAAGTCTCACTGGTGCGGTGACAGCAAGGCTGTCTGTGTCTTCTTTAGCTGCTTTCTGCAGGCTCCGCCAAGGCTGTGCCCTGTGAAAGCCACTGTTGCCTCCTGTGGCCTCTGGGTGTGGTGCTTGACAGCTCTGTGCTCACACCTCTCCCCTTCCTCCCCGTGTGCAGCTGGGGTGAGCAGGCGACATTTGCCACGGTGGGATGAGGGCAAAACCAAAACAGAGGCAGGAAAACTGCAGCCAGCATTGATGGGTGTCCAGCTCTGGGTGTTTTGTGTCATCAGCCAGCACTGAAGGCACACAGGGCCTGCAGTTGCCCTGGCAGCACTTCGTTGCCTTCAGGCTGACAGGAGGTTGTAGGGAGGTGACCATCGGTCTCTTCCCAGGGAACAGCTGAAAAGGGCCAGAGGAAATGGTCTCAAGTTGTTCCGGGGGCGGTTTAGATTAGAAGGGTTCTCAAGCACCCTGAGCCCAGGGCAGGGGTGGAGTCACTGTCCCTGGAAGTGCTCAAAGAACACATGGATGTGGCACTTGGGGACATAGTTTAGTGGTGATTGTGATGCTGGGCTGTGCTGATAGTTGGACTGGATGATCTTAGAGGTCTTTTCCAACCTAAGCAAGTCTGTGATTCTGGGATTTCCATATCCAAGAAACAGCTTTGCCCCAACATCTCTGAAGTCTGGGAGTGCAGGGACCTTGCAGTGGTCAGCAGAATTGGTGGCACAGGATGCATGGACTGGGGACACAGGCATGGCAATGGTTTGTCCCTGGTCAGGGAATGTTTCATTATGGGGATGCAGAGAGCCAAGATGCCTGTATGGGTCAAATGCTCCCTCAGTTCATGTGTTCACCAGCCCAGTTTGGTTTGTCCTGTCTAATGCAAAGGGCTGATCTCTTCCAGTGGCTGTGCTGACTCCCCTGGACCCTTCTCACGAGGGACAGAAGCCAGGGAACGTGCTGCTGGCCTCCAGAAGCAAAATCAGGGAAATACTGGCTCTTGAGTCATTCAGAGGGCTGAGCCCAGAGGCTGGAAGGTAATAAGGAGAGATTATAGCTTCATAAAGCAGCTACACAGTGAGAAGAAGCAATTAGAATGTAAATTGGGTGCTGAAAGGCAGAAATAGAACAGCAGAACACCAGGCAGAGGAATCTGTTCTGTAATTACACTGAACAATATACAGCTTTGACTCCCTTTAGAGTACTTCGTTCAGGTTGAGTGCTGCCATATAATGCCCTTCCTACAATCTAGGCCAAAAAAAACAAAAGGAGGACTAGACTGAACTGGATTAAAGGATTGGAGGCATGAAGAAAAATTAAGAACCATGATCTGTGTAGTTCACAGAATGCCTGATAAGGAAGATCAGGCTGAAATGTACAAATCTCATTAATGCCACACTGAATACCAGCAGATATTTGTATATAATAAATTCCCTATTATTAGGAAATAGATAAAAGAGTTATGGTGAGGAAATACTGAGGGTTTCTCCCCTTACTCATCCCTCACCAAGATAAGGAGGGCCTGAACCATGAGCAAAGTTAGTAGGCAACATCCAGCATTTTCCTTTGCACGCCCACAGATGTTTGGAGTTGAGGACACTGGTGACATTGGCTCAAGAGCAATTAGTCTTGCAGATGCTGGGAGAAAGGTGATGTGTCACACCTGGTCACTGGAGCTCTCTGAGGCACCTCGTGCTCTTCACATCTCTGCACACCTGCAAAGACCAACCTGTGGCTGCAGCCTGAGCATGGCAGCCCTCCCCTGGGTACCCAGAATGGGCTGGGAGCTCCTCGGGCACACCCAGGCCCCAGGCAGTGCCAGAGGCTGTCCTGGGTCGTGTCCTGGATTGCTCTGAGGTATTGCCCCAGCCTGTTCCAGCGCAGTGCCCACAGCTGACTGAGCAGCCTGTGCCTGTTGATGGGCAGGTCTGGAGTGCTCGGCAGTGAAGGGCAGAGCCGCTCGCACTGGAGAGGACTTGTAAGGAGGAGGGCACTGGAGCTCCATCACACCTCTGCTGGTCTCCCTGCTCTCACAGGTTGCTGGCACACATGGAAGAGATCAGCTCTGCCCTGTCCTGTGTGTCCTGCTGGCCCCCCAGAGCAGCCTGGCAGAGCTGTGGGTGCCTCAGGGCACTGCTCCAATTCGTGCTCCTCTGCCCAGAGCACAGGGCAGGGTCACTGCACTCTGTGCTGGTGTCCCCAGGCTGCAGGGGTTGCCACCTGATCTGGCCAGTCTGCCCTCCCTGTAAAATCATTACAGAGTCGGTGACTCCAGGTGAGTTCAGGCCAGGGTGGCTCTTACTCTAGGACAGGTTCCAGTTCTGCCTGTGTGAATGAGTGGCACCCCTGAGTGTAAAAGGAACCCTACCAGGCCACCTCAAAGAGAGATGTGTTTGACAGGAGTCCAGAAATAGGTGCAATGAGACCATCTGTGATGACCAAATGGCCTGTTCTGTTTTCCTTGGGTTTATTTCCATCCTTCTGCTCAGCCTGGTCATCAGTCTCTCCATCTTTTTGCTTCCTCTTCCAGCCCATTTCATTGTGCACTGTTCCTTCACAGCCTGTTTCACAGCACCATTTCTGGTACTGAAAGCATACTGAGAACTAGAAAATTTCCTCTGGAGGGTGAGGAGAAACTTTTTGGGGCACAGGAGAGAAAAACATGGATACAATACAGACTTTACTGATCTTGCTTGCATTTTCTTGTAAGATCCCATCAGACTGGGAGCCAAAATGTTTAGCCCAGTTACATACACAGAAATGGGAGCACAAACACAAAGACTTTGAGGGCACTTGGTGTCTTGCAGCCTCAGGGTGGGATGGTCTTTGGTCCACACTCCAGAAACTTTGGCTTTGTGTTTGCAGCCTGAGGTGGCAGTGAGAGCCCCAGAGGAGATGGGCCCTTGCTCTTCAGGCGGAAGAAACCAGACCTGAAGATTGCAATGAGACCCTTAGATCCGGAGGAGCTGAGCACAGCTTGAAAACCAAAGTGCTTCCCAGAGAGAACAAGGCAGTGCAGGAAGAGGCAGGGAGGGAACAGAAGGATCAGTTCTGTTCCACCTCATTTCGGAAGCAATTGAATGGCCCAAGTCAGGCTGAGCTTCCATTCCTCCTGGTGTGCAGCTTCAGCTCCTCAGGCGACATTCCTCAGGGTGTGCTGATGGCATCAACGTCCCTGGTGCACAGAAGGACATGTGGCACATTTCAGCCACATTTTGGGAAGTGATAGGTTGTGAGTCCAAAGGCAGTTTCAAGGTCCATGAGGGTGCCGTGCCAGCTCATTGAAAGCTGCCTATAAGCCACAGAGAGTGTGGTAGGTTGTTGTCCCCTTAGTTAGAGGAGCCCTACCTAAATGCTGAGCAGTTGGGTAGCTTCCGCTTCTTTGTGCTTTAAGCATTATTTTGTGCTTTTAACCCCTCCCTGTCTCTTGCGTCACAGCTGACAATGAGAACAACATTGCCTCCAGCCAGCCCAGGTCACCTCTCCCAGTGGTTGAAGAAAAGTGGAAACCACAGCTCCAAAGAAATAACACCAACAACAGTACGTAGCAGCTTCTCACTTTGTCCCTGTCCAACGGATGCCTCAGGGGTGAAGCAGGGACACTGCACAACGCCCTTGTCCTCACCAAACTGTTTGATTTCATCCTTAATTCATGCCCTGCCTGGCAGAGCAGAGTACCCCTTCCCACTACAGGAGTGCAACAAAGAACCCTTGGGTGGTTGGGAAGGTTTGTGAGGAACATGCATTTGGTAACTCCTGGAAAAAGGTAACTTTTGATGCAGGTTGGACTTCCTGGCCTGGAGTTAAAAAACTAATCCAATCATTGTGATGTGACATAGGCACAGGGTGCCCAGAGCAGCTGTGGCTGCCCCTGAATCCTTGGAAGTATCCAAGGCCAGGCTGGATGGGGCTTGGAGCAGCCTGGGATAGTGGAAGGTGTCTTTGCCCATGGCAGGGCGTGGCACTGTATGGGTTTTAATGTCCCTTCTAACCCAAACCAGTCTGGGATTTTGTGATTTGATGTCCATCTTTCCATCTGGACTGAGTTGTGACTATCCCCACACCAGGGACAGGATGCAGATCTGCTCCCTGCTGCTCTCAGCAAGAGCAGGGCCTGTCTCTGGAGGTTCCTCTGTTCAGAAAACCTTGGGAGTACAAATCCAAGGTTGAAGTTGTCTCTTCCATCATCTGGGGCGTGTTCCACCTCTTTGGGGATCTCTGATAATTGTTTTGTGCCTTGCCCCCTGCTCTCTCCTGCTGCGGTGATGCTGATCTGGTCCTTCCTGTGCCCGCTTGTGTTTCCCTGCAGCGTCAGCGAGTGGCTCGGTGGGGAACAGCGCGATCCCGGAGAAGGAGCGTCAGAACATCGCCGAGAGGCTGCTGCGGGTGATGTGCACCGACCTCGGCGCGCTCAGCGTAGTCAGTGGCAAGGAGTTCATCAAGCTGGCACAGACGCTGGTGGATAGTGGGGCTCGCTACGGTGCCTTCTCTGTCACCGAGATCCTGGGCAACTTCAACACCCTGGCTCTGAAGCACCTGCCTCGGATGTACAACCAGGTGAAGGTGAAAGTCACCTGCGCCCTGGGCAGCAATGCCTGCCTCGGCATCGGGGTCACCTGCCACTCGCAGAGCGTCGGCCCCGACTCCTGCTACATCCTCACAGCCTACCAGGTGGAAGGCAACCACATCAAGAGCTACGTCCTGGGCATTAAGGGCGTAGACATTCGAGACAATGGTGATTTTATCCACCACTGGGTGCAGAACGTGCTGTCGGAGTTTGTGATGTCGGAGATCAGGACAGTGTACGTGACAGACTGCAAGGTCAACTCCTCGGCGTTCTCCAAGGCGGGCATGTGCCTGCGCTGCTCGGCCTGTGCCTTGAACTCAGTGGTGCAGAGCGTGCTCAACAAGAGAACCCTACAGGCTCGCAACATGCACGAGGTGATCGAGCTCCTGAATGTCTGTGAAGACCTGGCGGGGTCCACGGGCCTCTCGAAGGAGACCTTTGGCTCCCTGGAAGAGACCTCCCCACCGCCCTGCTGGAACTCGGTCACCGACTCCCTGCTGCTCGTCCACGAGCGCTACGAGCAGATCTGCGAGTTCTACAGCAGGGCCAAGAAGATGAACCTCATCCAAAACCTGAACAAACACCTGCTCAGCAACCTGGCAGCAATCCTGGCGCCAGTGAAACAGGCCGTGATCGAGCTGAGCAACGAGAGCCGGCCCACGCTGCAGCTGGTGCTGCCCACCTACGTCAAACTGGAGAAACTGTTCACTTCCAAAGCCAACGATGCTGGCGTGGTCAGCAAACTCTGTCACCTCTTCTTGGAGGCACTGAAGGAGAACTTCAAAGTTCACTCGGCACACAAGGTAGCCATGATCTTGGACCCTCAGCAGAAGCTGCGGCCCGTCCCACCCTACCAGCACGAAGAGATCATTGGCAAGGTCTGTGAGCTCATCAATGAGGTGAAAGAGTCCTGGGCAGAAGAAACAGAGTTTGAACCTTCAACCAAGAAGCCTCGTGCAGCAGGGGAGGCCACAGCAGCTCAGGAAGAAGATTGGTTCGGGAAAAATGAAGTCTATGATTATTTGCAAGAACCTCTCTTCCAGGCCACCCCTGACCTGTTTCAGTACTGGTCGTGTGTTACCCAAAAGCATACGAAATTAGCCAAGCTGGCCTTTTGGCTCTTAGCAGTGCCTGCTGTAGGTGCCAGGAGCGAATGTGTAAATATGTGTGAGCAGGCGCTCTTGATCAAAAGGAGGCGGCTACTCAGTCCAGAAGACATGAACAAACTCATGTTTTTGAAGTCCAACATGCTTTAAGACTGTCTTTTAATTAAAACAAAACTTTAAAACACTGTTCCAAACAAAGAAAAAGAAATTTAAGTTCTAAACACTGTGGACCTCATTATGAATGCCCCTGGAAACCAAGTGCTTTTTTATATATATATAAAAATATAAATATATATAAAATTAAGTTTGAAAGGAAAGCTGAGCACGGGAGAGAGACAGCCCTCTGCCAGGAACGTGCTCCTTTCCATAGATAGTGTGTGGACTTGAAAGACTTTCTAATGTTTTCAAGTGGGCAGACGAATGGGAGGCTGATGTTCTAAAGTCTTCAGGCAGCTGAGATCTAAAGTGACTTGAAGTTTCTTTTGTTTCTCCTCTACCCCACCTTTCTTCTTGTCCCCTGGGCCATCTTGCCATGGATAATCAGACTCCATTGACCAGACCAGTCAATGTCCAGTTCTGTGCTGGACTTTGCTCCTTTGAATAACTGTACACCTTGAGGGCACTTGGCTGCAGCCTTCTTTGCACGGTGCATGAATCAGGGCAGCTGTGTTCCATCAACACCAGTATTTTTAGAAATCAGGAAGGGAGGCTTTAAGGTTTTTGATTTTTAATTTTATTTTTAACCTTTCCATATGCTTTTTTTTCCAAAATCCAGAAGTTACTTCTCTGTCTCTACTCCCAGTTTTGAGTTTAATATGGCAGCAAGTGATTATAAGTTTGATTTCAAACTAAGAGAAATGGTTCATGGCAGAAACTGTCAGTAGTTGTTACATTTCTTGGCTTTGTATTTTTTTACAGCAGAACTTCTTTTTTGAAGTCCCGTTGTTAATTAGCTTTTCTGTGAATTTTGTACATCAGGTGTTCTCATACTTGTTCTAGAGTAGCCCATTTGCAATTAAATAATATTCGTGTGGGAACCACAGCAATTGTTTATGTGGCAAAGCCTAGAAAGCAGGAAAAACAAATGGCAACAGCACAGGTGGCTGTGGGCCACCAGTGAGCTTGCCAGGTCTGCCAGAGAACCCTTGTACCTAAAGTTTTTTGTTAAGAATTGTCTCAGTGACACACAAAGCCCCCTTCCCAAGGCCAAGGACAAACCAAGGTGTATGATTTTTCAGGGGAACAAAGCTCATCCGTTTTGTCAAACTGGGGTTTGAAGGAAGCTTAGAGAAGTGCATGGGCTCAAAGATCCTTCTGAATGTAAGTGCTCCTGATTGAGTGCAACGAATATCTTCCCATTTTTGTTTGGAATGGTTTCCTCTAGTGGCACGAATGTCTTTTTGATACCTACAGTGCATTACACTACTTGTTCTGTTGCTGACCTGTTCTGGCCAGGAAGGCCACGGGCCCCGAAATGTTCACATGTAACTGGCTCACCCCAAATGCAATTAGAGATCCCCATAGCCCCAAACCATCTCGGTCACTCTACTGTCCCCAAGGCCAGAGCTCCTGCAGGCACAGCTCCCAGGCTGCTGGACAGGCTCTGTCAGGTTTGGTGCCTCTTGGACAATTCCCAGCCTCTGGTGCCAAACTGCATTTTTCACTGCTGAGACTTGTCTCCCAGGGGAAAACTGAAGCAAATTCTTGTTTTTTTCAGCAGTCTCTCTTCCAGGAGCTCTGGAGCTGCAGTCCCAGTGGTGTGGGAGGGTCAGGAGGAGGGACTGGCCCCACTGGGAGCAGCCTGGAGCCCTTCAGCAGCATGGGGAGTTTGCTGCTGGCTGGCAGTGCAGGGGGAGACTGGAGGCCCTCTCTGAAGTGCTGCTGTTGACCAGATGTTAAACCAGGATCCCACCTGCCCAGCTCTGGCTGTAAGAGAAGTTGCAAGTTCCAAGACGTGAGAAATAGCAAACCCAATCTCTCAGGCTTTGTATGCAGATGCCTTGAACCTCACGGGCACTCCCTGACACCTGCACTGCCGCAGGACTCAGGGGCACAGTTTGCACGCTGGACCCTTCCCCACGCCAGGCTCACAAGGACAAACCTTGGCACCAGCTGTCTTGCCCTTTCAGCCTTCCATTGCCTTGAGGCTGGTGTTTGGGTTGACCTCTCAGCACTGTTACTGCCATCAGGCCAAAACCATTGTCTCCTAAAACGTTAAGTTTTTGCCTAAAGCACACAGCCTGCCGCATGAACAGGAGCTGCCAAGGCAGAGGCTCTTGGACTCCTGATTTCCCTGGCAGTGGCTGATGGAGAGGTTGCTTGTAGGGCCAGCTTTCCTTCTTGCTGGTTTTGTTTTCTCCTGTACAAATCCTGCATGCCCAGCCACCAGCTGGGTCCATGGTAGCACAGCAGTTTGCAGGGCAGGAGAAACTTGTAACAAACAAAAATGAATCCTGAGTGAGTGAGATGTGTGCTGGGCCCACTGGTACCTGACAGCAGGAAAACTTGGCTGGTGCATTCCCCAGACAGGATTAGCCATGGGCACAGAGGGTACCACACAGCTCAGCTGATGGCACAAGGATCAGGTTGGCAGCTCCTTCTCCTGATGGCACATTACACCTTTTTGTGTGGTTCACCTGAGACCCTGAGAGGTCTTTGATGCTCAGGGGAACGTGCAAGGCCCTTACATTCCTTTAGAAAGATAGCTCCAACCCCCAGCCCTCCTTTGCTAAGGGACACGTAGATGATTTCTGTGGAATTTGCAAACTCAGGCTTGTGTTGTCTGTGGGGGGTATCGAGGGTGGGAAGTGGGGAAGACAGAGTTAGCGTAGCTATAAATCCCTGGACTGAGAATGGGGCAGACTGCAGGGATTTGTGCCCAGCAGTGAGCAGGACTGTGGTGCAGTCTGAGGGCATGCAGGCAGGAAAGCCACAGCCACCCCTACCTCCCATCCCACCTCCCCTTTCCCTTCTCACACTGTGGGTTTGGCACCAGAGCTGGGATTTTCTTGCGGTGCTGACCAAAGGGAGGGATGGACTGGCCCTCTCCCCATCCCAAAAACTGCCCCTCTGAGGCAACTTCAGTTGTAGTTGCACTAACGATGGGTGTTAAGCAGTGATGTCAGGTAGATGAGATTCTCCCAAAGACTTAAAAACTCAACAGCTGAAAAAGCAAGAGAAAATCTAAAGGCTTAAAACGGAGCATTCTCAGAGGTGTGAGGAGAGGGGCTGCTTGGGTAACCCCTTCTCCAGAGACTCGGTGGAGGAAGGTGCAGCTTTTCCTGACTCTTGCGCAGGGTTGCAGGGTGCTCAGCTCAGAGGAGCTGTTTGTGCTGGGTCTGCTCCAGGCTGTCTGGGTCACTTAGGCCTCAGTAAAAGCAGAGAAGCACATCTGAAGCACACGCATTTACCTTAAATGCCGAGCTTTTGCTCCTCTTCCTGCCCCCTTCTTCAAGGCTTGAATTCACATCCTAGGGAGCAAGAGTACTTTATCAAGGTCTGAAATTTGGAAGCTCTTATTTGCCAGGTTGCTCCAACCCACGCTGCTCTGTTCCTGCTCTGCAGTGCCTCAGATGTGCGGAGCAGACGGGCTGTTGTAGGGAGCGCTGCTCGTCCTGGGGTGGGAGGCTGCACAGGACTCTGAGTTTGGCCAGGGCTGTCATGAGGTTCTGCTCCCTTTGAGCTGGGAGGAGAAGTCCTCAGAACTGGGATCATGTTGTCGTCATCAACTCTGGTGGGTCATGTTGGGAATTTGCCTTCTGCTTGTTGGTTTCCTTTAATCTCCCTTGTGAATTGTGTCATGATGCAGGAATGGTGTGTGGCCTCTAGGCATCCACCTACTCTGCTGCTGACTGTGCTGATTCCTGACCTTGCAGACTTCTCTTCCTGGCTTCACAGTTTGCTTTGGGAGCGTTCTGACCTTCAGATGTGGAACAAGCACCACCAGGTGAACTCCAAGAGGGAGGGGCCTGTGTGAACATCTTTGTTACTGAGAGAGTGGGATAGAGGCAGAGCCCTTCAGGAGGTTGTTTCTGTGTGGGTGCAGCAGCCAGAAGATCAGGAAGGAGTTGTCTCCTGTGTCTCTCAGTAGGCAGTAGTTGTGTTTGGCTTGCAGGATGGACTTGGTGTCTTACACCTGGGTGGAGTTGAGATGGAGGTGAACTTCCCTTTCTGTCCAAGTTCTCTATCCTTAGCTGTCTGTGCTAAGGAAACTGCTTTGGGTGGGTTTGAACTGGTGCAATCTGCAAAACTTTCTGTGAAAGCCAACTGTGGGCTCAGGTTTTGTCTAACTCAGTTGTTTGTTCATTGCTGGTTGAACCAGTTTAACTTTGAACTGAACTGGTTTAAGTGTCCACACAAACCACCTGCACTGGTTTATCTGTGCTTACTGGGCAGAGACGATGTCCAGCAGCAGCTCAGGGAGTCATGACCCCTATGTGAATTTTGCAAATGAATTTGCAGCAGATGCTCTCAAAACTTGGGAATGACTGAAAATAGAGGGGAAACACTTCTGGAAATGACTTGAGCTCTAAATGGTGGTGTTGGAGTTTTCAGTGAGATGGCTCAGGTGGGTTGGGTGGTTTTTCTCCAACTGTCTGCAGTAACCCAGAATGTTTAGCATGGGAAGGAATTACAAAAATGTTTGTGTTGGTGGCTGAGTCTGCTCAGAGGGGCCAGTTCCATTCTGGCCATGGTGAGCACAGGACAGGGGTCTGGAACCTTCTGCTGCTCCCAGAGTGCCCTGGGCATTTTTAGGCAGGACCATGTTACTGATGAATCAAAAGACATTAAAAGAGCAGCCAGGAAGGTTCTCCAAGGCTGGGAGTGCTGCTTTGTGATGAGGAAAGGCTTGGATCTGTGATTGCACCTCTTGGCTGAGGGAGAGACAGGAGTTCCTGTGTGCATTCACACAGGAAGGGGCAGGCTGTTCCCTATGGAGTAATTAGGAGTAATGGGAGAAAAATAAAAAAGATACAAAAGGCAGATTCTGGGAGACATCTTCAGGGAGGAGAACTCTTCCTCTGGAAGGAGTCTGTGAGGGGAACGTGTTTTGAGCCCTGTCATTGAAGACTAGGCTGCAGAGTGGAGCTCACTCCATGAGACACGAGGCCAGACCTTGCAAGAGAAAAGGAACTGGTGTAGGGGTGGGAAGTGCCAGGTTCCTGCCCAGACCCCTCCGGGAGGGTTCACAGAGCCTTTTCCTCCCCATCCTCCCACTCATCACTAGCACCAAGCCCTTGCCAGCTCTCAGTACCTCCATCAGCCGGGTTCCATCAAGGAGGGAGGCAGCAGACGGGAAGCTGCCAGTCAAGGAGCAAATGTCCTGTCAGATCAGTGTGGGGGAGAATGTTCAATGTCTTGCTGCTTCTGCTGAGCTTTTTCTGTGCTACACCATGATATCCCACCCGTGGGATCCCTTGGGAATGCCCAGAACTATCAGCTGAGCCCCATGCCCCATGTCAGACCTGATGCTGTCACTCTGTAGCAATAAGAACTCCCTGTTCCTGTGTGTGCGACCTGTCCCCTCATGGCTCCATCACCTCCCTGGGGCTTGTGGAAGTGTCCCTGAGCAAACCCTGAGGCCCAGCTGAGCTCCATGTGGAACAGACCTGGGGACAGTCTGCTTACGCTAGGCCAGAAATGGTGAACCAATGAGAGTGGGTTGCCCTGAAATTTAATTTTATCTATTGAATGTTTGTGGGATTTCTGTTTAATTTCAGGTGTAATTTGGCTGCTTAGTTGAGGTTTTTTTCCTGTGAAGAGTCCTTTGTTTGTAACTCGACAGAAGGGTTTTGCTCACATAGATAACAGTGTATCCATAGACCCTGATGGGTTCCTCATCCATAGGCAGCTGAGTTGGAATTTTTGGCTCCTGAAACAAGGAATGATGACTGGCAGGATTTTCTGTAGCATCCCTGACAGTGGGACCCAGATAAGCAGCTCAGCCTTAATGATGGGAATATTGTAGGGTGAAGTTGATGAGCACAGACATGTCCAACCTTTGCTTTTTACAACCAAAGTTCCTTAAAAAGACACTTCCAGCCTCACTGGCCTTGAATCCTCGTTCTCACCTCCCGGGGGTTCTCAGGGCAGTCTCTGCAGTGTCTGTGGATGGGCTGGGATTGTTTTTTTGAGTGAGCTTGAGGTTGGCAGAAGGGATGACTTTTCCCCTTGCTGTGTAGAAGGACCTTCCCCCTCAAGGGAGGAGACGTGTTCTGGAAGGAGCAACAGTTTTAGGAGCTGTTTTCCACGGTCCCTTGAAACTTACTGGTACTTTAATCCTCCTCTTTTTGAATTCTTTGAAGGAAAGCTGGTAGTGAATGACCTGCACAGTGGTGACAGCCCAGGTTGTCAGTGGGGGGAACACTCTGCCCAGGCCGTGAGGATTGTGGTCCACGCCGTAGCCAGACAGTGTCATGGTGACAACCAAACATCAGGAGATCCTTGTTTGCAGCCAGTCTGAAAAGAGAAGCTGTTCCTCACTAGTACGTTCCATTTTCCAAACCTCCTGGGGACTGAATTCTTGTTTCATCAAGCAAAGGATTTAATATTCTCCTGGCCCTCCTGGCCCTCCCTGCCCTCGGTAACTCGTGTGCATTTCCTTCCTTTCTGTAGATGCAGATGTTCTAGGCAATACCACAGAGCACCCGCGCTGCGAGTGCGACCACGTCATCTTAAAAAATACAAAAAAAATACAAAAAATATACAAAAAATATCTTTTTTAGGCCAGAGTTTTCTACAGGTATTAATGAATATTTTTCTTAATCCTTATAAGTTTTATGTGTTTAATATTTCTTAATACCGGTAGCATTAATTTATACTTTTGTAGCAACACAATATTTTTATAAACCGCCACCGCTGGCTTTGTCTTCATAACGGGAAATGTGCGGGCAGCTGGCCCCGCGCTGTACCATGTACTGTATTTAAAAGGTTATCTAATGTCACACTTGCTGTGTTAATAAACAAAACAAAACCTGTTTGAAGTCTCATGTATTGTTGGTGTGGATCAAATGACTCACTAGAGAGCAATATTGCACGGGGTTGAGTTGCTGATTTTCATTGTGATACACGAACGCTTGAGGCCAACTCAAGTTCTGAGGTTTTTTTTTTTATTTTTAGGATTTTGTTTTGGTTTTGTTTTGGGTTTTTTTTCAGCTAAATAAATTCAGTGCTGTTTGAAACTTAGACTGACGTCAAATGAAAAGGATTATTAAAAAAAAAAATCAAGGTGTTTAAATGTTGCTGTTTTTACAAGTCTGTTGCTGTCTGAATGGAAATATTCCACAAGAGAGGAGGAATAGTTCCACTTAGCTTCCAAAGGGGCCGAGCACTCCAGGCCAGAGCTCGGTTATTTGGAAATACCTTAGAGACATGTTCCTGCAACATTCTTTTCAGAATTGATGCCAAGGCAGAAGACAAACTGTAACTGTAAGAAAGCATCCGTTGCTTGAGGATTTTCATGTCAGTGTTGTATTTATGGTTTTGCAATAAAACAACCTTTAGGGAAAAAAAAGTGTCTGGGGTTTTCTATATTTTCTATATTTCAAGCTTGTGACTGGGACATCCCCAGTGCTGATGTGCTGTTTGTGAGGAGCGAAAACATCCATGGAAGTGACCTGGATCCCAGCAATGATGTCTGATGGATCCCACAGAATCATGGAATGGTTTGGGTTGGAAGGGACATCCAGTTCCACCCCTGCCATGGCAGGGATGCTTTCCACTGTCCCAGGCTGCTCCAAGCCCTGTCCAGCCTGGCCTTGGACACTTTCAGGGATCCAGGGGCAGCCACAGCTGCTCTGGGCACCCTGTGCCAGGGCCTCCCCACCCTCCCAGGGAACAGTTCTTTCCCAATTTCCCATCCATCCCTGCCCCCTGGCAGTTCACTGCTGTATGAACTCGGCAGCAGGAGAACTCCATGTCTCACATCCCTGGGGCACTCAGAGCCCCCCAGAGCATTTCCCAGAGCATGCTGTGTCCCACACTCAGTTGGGGGGCCATGAACTGCTCCTGTCTCTCTGGAGAGATGTTTTTGTGCAGCAAAAAGGCCCTGAGCCCCTCGGTTTGGGGCTGTCCCTTGGCATTGAGGTTCCCCCCACCAGAAGGTTCAGCCCAGCTCAGGGTGTTTGTGCTGGGCAGCCTCAACACCAGTGCCAGGTTCTGCTCGGGGATTCCACCCGTACCAGCAGATCCAGCTGGGATTGGGTTCACCCAGGGGAGCAGGGGCTTTGGGGTGCTGGGTGGGCACTGGGCTCCTCCCAGGACAAGCCCTTGGCAGCTGCTTGTGGTAAGAGCCCAAAGGGGCACCGAGATCTGGGCTCAGAGGCCTGACTGCACCAGGGACTGGGGGTCACAGGGCTGTGCTGGTGAGGGGGCACTGACAGCTGGGACTGGGACTTGATGCTCTCTGGAGCTCCAAGGACCCACTTCCCAGGGAACCAGAGACCACCAGGAATTGTCCCAAGGAAAACAAGTATGGAGATCAGGGTTCTAAGGATGAGGCCAGACCTTATGCTGGAAAACCCCGTTGTTCATCACCCTCCATGTATCCTTTTCTTTGACCTGCTTTGATGTCCTTTGGAGTTTTCTAGCCTTGCACCCACCCCTCACTCACCAAAAAAAAACATGCAAAAAAAGCTTTGCTAGAGAATTAGCGAATTTGTAGGGAATTTGTGACTTGGGAATAAGCAAAAGCCAAAGACATGGAATGACAATGGGTCTGGCCATTGGATAAACTCTTGGATAGTGATCAAATGTGAAGATAAACCAAAATAATAAACACAGCTATCAGTATCTAGTGGTGAGAATGGCTGAGACTTTGCAGGAGATTTGCTGTAGAAGAGGTTTCAGTAAACAGATCAAATGCCCTCAGGTGCTACTAGATAGGAGTTGGGATTTGTTTGAAAATCTAAATGTGTAAAGTGGATAATTTAAAGCCAACAGGCCCAGAAGATCAGAAGATCAGAAGATGGGATGATCCCTGGTGTGCCAGCAGCTCAGGCACTCAATTGTCCCTTTTGCTGGAGCCGTTTAAAAGGACAAATAAGATTGTTAATAGGAATGGAAGAGGCTTAAACTAATCCTGCTGTGTTTCCTGATTCTCTGATTTCTGCCATAAGAGGACAAAACTCCTTTAGCTTTAGCAATAAAGTAAGTGGTAGGTCTGAATTCAGGCTCTGCTCGAGGTATCCAGAGTTTTCGGTCAGAGGGACTGATGTGTGTCCACCCCGAGATCCTGTGTGTGGGACCAGAGTGGGCAGCAGGGAGCAGCAGCCCGGCTGTGTGACAAGGCCCCTGTGTGTGTGTTTGTGCTGTGGGGTGGGGGTGGCCCTGTGCCCCTTGGAATTTAGGTGGGCAGTGCCCCATGACCCACCCACACAAGGTGACAGCTCTGCCCTGGAGCTGCCTCTTGCTGTTTCTCCATCTCCCATCTGTGCCAGCGCTGCTGTTTCCTAAGGAGTGTGCTGGGAGCTGAGGGGGTCCCAGTGCTCCCGAGTGGGATGGGCAGGGCAGGCCCAGGGACCATGGCCAGGCTCAGCCAGGAGTCAGACCCCTGGGCAAGCTCACGGAGATGGGGCAGGGCTGAGGTCCTGAGGGAATCAATCTACAGCTCAGAGCCCGGATTTAGAGAGGATATCAGGGTCAGACACAACCCAGCAGCTGTTGGGCAGCTCCGTGGAGATGAGGCAGAGCCCAGAGCAGCCAGGGGAACAGCATCACTCAGGACAAGGGCTGAGGGGCCAGACCTGAGCTGAAATGGGGCTGCAGGAGTGGGGGAGTGCCCCAGGTGAGGCTGGTCAGGGCCATTAACACCCGTCAGAGCTCTCAGGTCCCTGAGCTGGGCAATGCTCCTGCTGCAAGATCCTGCTCCCTCGTGAAGGTTCCTGTGGCTCCTGAGGCAGGAGAGCATGGACTGGTTCCAGGATTCCTTCTCCTGGCAAGAACACCCCACAAAACAGTGAAGAACAAACAGTGAACAAGGTTGGTTTTAAAAGACATTTAATAGTGAAATATTGACAGAACAAACCAGTGTGAAGTGCTTTGCACTGGAAAACAGACAGGAAATAAAAATTACTAAACCATCAATCCCCCAGATTCTCATAGCTCTTCTGCACACTCCCAGAGCTGCATCTCCTGTGCTTTTGTGTCTTCTAATAATTCCATTCCTCCCTCTCCCCCATCGTGATGCAGTCAAGCAGGTGGTGCCTTTGGATTCGGATTAAGGGTCTTCTTTGTCCAGGAATTTTGCAACCAGAAGTGTCTGCTCAGCACCAAGCACAGACAAATCTCCCAAGGACCTCCAGGATCACCCACTTCCAAACCTGCTGCTGCGTCCCATCGCTCTCCTGGAGGAGCCCCTGCCTGTGGCTGCCCCTGCTCCCCCAGGGCCATGGCCCAGGTCCCTCCTGTCTCATGCCACAAAACAGGTTCATTTCCAGAGAGGTGATGGAGGCAGCAGCTGTGCGCTCTCCATGGCACATTTGTCAGCCTGTGATGGTGATTATGAAGATTAACGGCAAAATAACTGTGCATTCCCACTCGGGTGATGGATGAGCTGAGACGCCTACTGACGCTGAGTGCTGCAGTTCTCGGGGAATCTTTTTTTAAATTACACTGGTTGTAAGTCACAGCAAATTAACAGATTCTTTTTAAGTACCCAGAACATCTGTTCTCCACTCGAGGAGCTGAAGTTCTGTGTTGGGGGAACGAGTGCCGTGTTCTCAGTGCGAGGCACAGGGGCTGTTCCTGGGTCAGAGCTGTGCCAGCAGCACTGGGGACACTGCACCAGACTTGGTGAACAGGGGGAAGATGTCTCTGAATGAGTTAACTGTGAGGAAATGCCCCTGAACTGGGCTGCAGGAGAGTACCCAGGCATGGATATGCCCCCATGGGGAGGAAGCTCCCAACTTGCTCGTTCAGAGCTCTGTTTGCCCATGGGACACTCACTCCTGGTGGTCTGGCACTGTCTGGGCACTGCCCACGTGGGGACGGACCCTCCCATGCAGTGGTACCAGAGCAGAGCATCCCGTTCACCCCTGGACACCTGAGGGCAGGAGGAAACCGGTTAAAAGAGGCGGCTCCAAGGCTGACGCTTACACGAAGGGTCACCTCGTCCTGAACCGTCTTTGTGGGAGAGATTTCTGTGGCACAGACCCGTGGTGGCACTTTTCCAGCTTTCAGAGTGCTTTTTCAGTTTCAGAGTGGTGGCACTTTTCCAGCTTTTTCAGTTTCAGAGAAGGACAACAGCTACAAAGGGCACAGCAGAGATTTTTNCTTTTTTTTTTTTTTTTTTTTTTTTTTTTCAATGTGGAAACGAGCACCAAGGAGAGCGATTCGTTCTTGCTCTGCCTCCCGCTGACCTGTGGGGGGTGGAAGATGAGAGAAGTGAGGTTTCTCCTTCAGTCAGTGAACATCAGAGGGGGCAGGAGGAGCTGTCACTGCGATCCCTGAGTGACAGAACCTGGGCCTTCGGGTGGGATGAATCTCACTGAATCTTAAAGAGGGCTTCCTGTGCCCCCACGAAGACAGGGAATGTCAGAATCACCCACGTAGGAGCAAACCTTTAGTGCCATTGAGTCCAACCAGCGCCGCCAAGGCGCCACTGCCCCATGTCCCCAGAGGCCACATCCACCCGGCTTTTAAATTCCTCCGGGGGTAGGGACTCCACCCCTGCTCTGGGCGGTTGTGCCAGGCCCTGATCACCCTCTCAGTGAAGAAATTTCCCCCAAGGTCCACCCTGAGCCTCCCTGGCCCAGCCTGAGGCCGTTCCCTCTCCTCCTATCCCTGTTCCTGGGAGCAGAGCCCGATCCCCCCCGGCTATCCCCTCCTGTCAGGAGCTGTGCAGAGCCAGAAGGGCCCCCTGAGCCTCCTTTGCTCCAGCCTGAGCCCATTCCCAGCTCCCTCAGCTGCTCCAGGGGCTCCAGCCCCTTCCCCAGTTCCCTCCAGCCCCATGCTGGGTTCTGGGGCTCTGCCTGGCTCTGGGTCACAGCAAACCCCGTGCTGGAGGTGCTGCTCATCCCAGCTGCCCAAAAATCCCTCTCCAACAAAGAGCACAGAGGGCTATTAAATCACCCTGACCCCTTTGGGCGGGTGGAGGCAGGGCAGGTGGCTGCAGTTTTGTTCTTTTAATACTTCTGGATAGCAAGGACTCTGAATTCAGCCATTTCAGATGAAATTACACATCTTGGCAAGTGCTTGCATATGTCCAGAATATTCTCTCTCATTTTCTGGTGAAACACATCACTGCTGAGTACTTGGAACCAAATTTTCATTTGAATGTAGCTCCTGACTATAGGAAAAAAAATACAGTAATAATATTTTTTTCTGAAAATAACACAGAGAGAGAAGAAGAAATTGCTGTTTGCTGAGATCTATAAATTGTTTTTCTTACCCATAAAGATGGAATGTTTCTTTCACTTTGGGAGAAATAGATTGTTCAGTACGAAGACTGACTTGTGCTGCCAATAAATGAATGTTTCATTGCTGTCCCATTGATCCAAATCCACTGGAGCTGAACTTTCCAGGACAATAACTAAGAAACAAGAAAAAGAAAACTCAAGGTAAATGGGCTTAGTGATCTAAGCTGATTAGTGCAGCCAGAGCAAGTAATTGCTCCATGTGAACTTTAGGATGTTCTTCCTACACAGTCAATGGAAACCCTCTCTAAACAGCAGGGAGGTGTGAGGAGCTTCCCTAAATTCCAACCAGAAGTTCTCTTCCAGCCTTAAAAGGAGAATAAAATTCCCATTGAGAAACTGTTCTGTCCACAAGACACATTTCAGCACTGGTGGACAGCATTTCAACATCAGTGGTGACATCGGTGACAGTCACTGCAGAGCACAGAATCATTTCTGGAGCCAAACAACTCCTTGGCATCCACCTCTGAGGGATGCTAAGGATGGCTCAGAGTTAAAAATCTGCTTTTGTAGCCCTGCCTGCAGAGTGCAGGAGGTGTGGGACTGTCAGAATTGAGAGGGGGTATTAACACAACGGAATGGGTTCTCAGTCGGGAATTTTTTCTCCTTTTAAGGCTTGAAGGGAACTTTTGGTTGGTATTCTGGAAAGCTCCTCAAATGCACCCACTATTTAGATAACTACAGCCCCAGTTACCATCTGACATAGCAAAAGGGCACTGGAACACAGGGTTCCAGTGCCTGTGGAACACTGGGACCCAGACAAGCCAGGAGGAAAATCAGAGCTCTGCATGAAACAGAGAAGGGGGTGGAGGGGGAATTACTATAGGATAACTTTCCCATAATGAAGTCATTTTCAATGGGGACACACTGGGCCCTCCCCTTTCTGTGGACACTCTCCGTGGATTTGGGGAATGTTCACCTTATCCAGTACATGAAATGCTGCTGCATTTTCCATCCTCTCCTCGGAGCTGCCCTGGAACGTGGGGTTGGCCCGGGGTGAGGGCAGGAGGGTCCAGCCTGGCCATCCTGGGAGCAAAACACAGAGAGATGTTCTCCCGTGGGAACGGGAGGTGGTGGAGGTGTAAAAGCAGCACGGCCGGGCAGGAAGGTCGGGAAGGGCACTCAGTGCTCGGCCACTTCTGAACGGGCAGCACCGAACTTCCCCCTGCCGCAGCCTGGGAAAGACACGGGAAAATCCGCTAAAAATCAGTCCGGGAGGGTTTCGTTCCTCTCTAGGGGAAGATCGGAGGCAGGACTGGAACAGGAATGCTCCGGAGGAGTGATTTAACCACGAGATGGCACCAGGCAGTTGCCAGAGCCGGGCAGGGACAGCGGCGGGGGGGACAGCAGGGACAGCAGGGACAGCAGGGACAGCAGGGACGGCAGGCAGCAGTTCCCTCGCAGTCTGTGGGCAGGAGGTGTTCAATGACTGCAGAAAGGACCACACAAAACTGGGCTGGCACTGCTGAAGTAGATGCCAGGGCTGTGCTGGCCACCGAATCAGCTTTAGAAACCATCCTGGAGCAGAGCCGGCCTGTCACACCCCGCATGTCACCCTGAAGAGCGTGGAAGTGTCCCACAGAAGTGCACAGAAACATCTGTGATGAGAGGCATCACCTTGGACCAGGCAGGGGGAGAATAATTTCTCACAGTCATCTCCAAACCATTATTGTTTTGACCCTCAGCCCCGGAGTTTGAGCTCCTGGATCTTGTTTTGGCTGCAGGATAAAAGGCACCTTCATAAAAGTGTTCAAAGCTTTAGGATGCTTCCCCTGCTTAGGGAGAGAGACTCAGAGTAGAGCATTTAGAGAAATCTCCATTCCTTCCACAAGCCCAGAGGGGCAGAGGAAAGCCACTGGCTCCTACAGCCCTGGAATCTCTGGGAAGGGAAGCCAGAAGGAGAAGCCCTTTATCCCTTTGCTCTTGAGCCCCAAGAGCCATTCATGCTGTAACTCAGCAGCAAAAGGGCCAGCCAGGGGCTGGGAGCCAGAGCAGTGACACTCCTGGGCAAAAAGGAATTTTCTGGTGAGGTGAAGGGAAGTCCCCAGCTCCAGACTGGGCTGCTTTTCTTGCTGGACCTGACTCCTGGTGTTCCCTGGAGGAATGTGAGGTTTGCCCGGCTGGGATCTGTCCCTGCTCAGTTCAGGGATCCACATCTTCCTCCCTAGCCCCAGCGCAGCTCCACGTCAGCTGAGCACTGACCTGATAAAACAGGGACAGGCAACACCTGGGCTACAGCCATGGAAGTGCACAGCTCTGCTTCAGCCAGCTGTGCTCCTACCACATCTGGGTGGCTGCCACAGCCTTACCTCAATCAATGATCCTTCTGAGGGACTGCATCAGTGCCAGGTGCACAGGAGCTCCTGGGGGCTGTTCACAGGTGTGGCCACTGAGTCAAAGGCCAAGCCATCCCTTCCATGCTTCAGGTGATGCACATTTGCATTCAGAGTTCATTCTTTGTGAGCTCTGATTGTTACAGTGGCTGCTGTCACTTGAAGCTCAGGTAGTGAGAAATGGGGGACACTAAACTTTGGGAGCTGAGCTCAGCACGCATTTTCCAGGCAGCCACCCTGATGACAAGTGACACAGTGTGAGCTCTCCCTCCAAAAACCACTTTCCTTGATTGGAGTGGTCTGAGCCAAGAAAAGGAACCCCTGGAAACCTTGCCAGCCTTCAAGCCGAGGAAGGATTATTTCTGATGTCTGGCAGAAATGAGCTGTGGTACCCCAGGGCCTGGAGATGCCTCCTTTCCCAGAACTCTGGCACTGGTGTCTCAGCCTTTCTGAAAGGCTCTCCCACATGTGCTGGCAGCAGTCACGGGGTAGTGGGGGCACCAGGAATCACCTTCCCCGGCCCCAGGTGACAGGGCTTCACTCTGAATCATCAATATTTTCTCCTGTCTCTGACCCACCTCTGCACCTGAGCTGAGTTTCAGGACAAAAGAGGGAAGGCAGGGAAAGTGTTTCTGCCAGTGGGAGATGTTGTGGGTTCAGCAGGAGCACCAGCAGTGTGGGAACACAAAGGAGTAGCCCTGGATAGGTCAGAGTAGAGCCCTTGGAGCCCAGGGGGTCCCATCCATGTCTCCCAGGAGCAGCCCTGCCAGTTTAAGATGATTTTACTCCAAGAAGGTCCCACCTCTAGAGCTTATCTTCATACAGGAGCCTAGAGCTCTTCTGCCTTGAAGATCAGAAGCGGTGCCCATAGCCAAACCTGTGCTGCCCAAAAAACTCACCCAGGACTCCTGAGTGCTGCTTTTGCCTCCAGCCTTTGCACCATGGAGCCACCAGAGCTGGAAGAGAGTCTGGTCTTTGCTCTGGCTTGTGCATCAAATCTGATGCCTTTCCACTTAGGAGGGCAGTATTCTGCCCTGGAATATAATGTGAAACGTTGCAGGTGAGTATCAGAGCAAACAGCCACAGACTTTTCTCAATTAAATTTTTATTCATAATTTTCACATTTAATTATTTCTTTTATGGAAAACAAGTAACAATGGTAGCAAGAATAGCACAGGGGACTTAAAGAGCCCCAGGGCCACCGGGCAGTTCTGGGCACTTGCTGGAAACAGAGTCTGTGAACCCCTGCAGAAGAAGCCTTGCACACCTCTCAGTGTCTGTCAGGCCCACAGCAGTGTCTGCACATGGCACAGACCCACAGGAGAGCGTTGGCTGTTAATTGATGCTTGGAAAGAGATCTGAGCCTTCCTCCACTTGCTCTGTGGCTGCATCTGCTCACTGTTCCACCAGACAAAAGCATGTTAGGAATAATTAGCATTAATGCTTTCGTAGGCATGATCTAAGTGGATAAAAGAAGCAAGGCCCATAGAGAACAATAATAATTTCTATTAGATGAGCTGATACAGCTGGAAGAAAGTGGATGAGCTTTCAGGTATAATAGCCCTCCTTCAAGAATAATTAGGAATATAATTTGGAACAGCAGAAAAACACAGAATCATAAAATAGTTGGAGTTGGGAAGGAGTTTTAAAACCCATCTAGTTCAACCCTACTGCCATGAGCAGGAACATCTTCAGTTGGATCAGGTTGCTCAGAGCCATGTCCCATCTGACCTGCACGCCTGATCCATGCAAGGTGGGGGTGATGGTGTCCCCCTCACCCTGCAGGGAGCAGAGAGGGGACACAAAGGACAGTGGGGATCTGAATCCAGGAGTGGCACAAACAGCAGACCTGAAGTGCTGGCATTGAGGAGGTGACTTTGCCCATCCATTGCTGGTCACTAAACCACCACCTGGTCAGGCTGTATCTCGGTCTAACGCTTTCCTTTTAGGCTCATATCTGACTCCTTTTCCAAGCTTGAAGGAATTTATGAGTGGGGAGAGTTCAATCAGACAGCAGGGAAGACACAAGGACTAATGGGAGACAAGGGAAGCCCCAAGGTGTTGCTGCATAAACCCAGCAGCAGCAGCAGCTTCCATGGCAGGGAGTCCAAGAGCTGGTTGCTGGAGTATGAGCACTCACCATCTTTGTTCTGCATTTTTCCCAGAGATATCTTCAATATCTTTCTCCTAGGATGTTTAAAATATCTTGCACACCTCTTGTACATTTACAGGTGCAAGCAGGAGGGTCAGGGTGCCCGCAGCCTCCGTGGTGGGACCCACAGGAGTGCATCCCCTGGTGAAGCACCCACCAGCACCAGGGAAGCACCAAAGGTTATTCGGGACATGACTGGTGGGGTCTGTGGACACCTCTGCTTCCCCAGAGCTGGGCTCGGGCAGGCAACAGGACTCAAACAGCCCTTGGTGTATGAAGGCTGCCCGGAAGGCCTGAGTACCTGAGACAGAGGCAGACACAGGTGGATATAACGTGCCTTGGACAGGGTGGTGAGGGTTCCTGAGGCTAGTGGTGACAGGAGCACCAGAACTTCGTTGAGCAAGGCAGGACCTCCCCAGACATGCAGGGATGTGGCTCTGCCCTGTGTCCCCCTGCTCACTAGGGTGGCCTGAGGATGGGCAATGGATGAAGCTCATCCCATGCAAGTAGGGAAAATCAAGTGCAACGCAGAGATTTCCTTCTCATTCCAAACTTCCCAGGAGTGCTGGGCAATGATGTGCAGGGGACTGTCCCAAGGCAGCTGGGAAACAGGAAAGGAGGAAGCTGGGACATAAATGTTTCTGTAAATTATGTAAACTGAGCATAACGAGGTGTTGGTGAGGTAACTGTGGCTCCTGCAGGTGATTCTCTCTGTGTCTATTTTTAAATAGAGAGATACTGTGAGTCTTTAAAGCAACACACAGCAACCTCAGCAACACAAAAGCATCTGTCTGGAGTTGGAAATAGTGTCTTTGATGACACATGCCAATCACCTTTCACCAGGTACAAACCCCCAGCTGCAAAATGCTTCTGAGTTAGAGGAACTGAGCACCTGAGGCTGAAATGCTCCCCCCTCCAGGTCTAACACACACAGGAGTAGTGGTCGTGGCAGAGAGAATTCACCTTCATTTCAGAATGTTGAAAACATTGTGAATCTGTAGAAAAACAAGTAAAGGATAAATGTGTTTCACTGATATGAGAAATCCTTAAAATGTCTGGGATTTTCCAGCACATTGTGCATTAGATCAGGGCTGGGACTTGACCTGAAGACCCTCATGTGTCTGAAATGGGAAGTAGAGAACAATTCCCAGGATGGCAGGAGGAGGATGAAGCCTTGAAGGGCTGGGTTGTTAGACAAAAGACCACAATATGAAAATGATATTAAGCTAGAGAGAACATCCAAAGGAGGGTCTTGAGGATGGGGAAGGGCCAGGAGGAGAAGCCTGATGAGGGAAGAGTGGCTGAGGTCACTTGGTTTGTTCAGCCAGGAGAAGGGGAGACTGAGGTCAAACCTCATTGGAGTCTTCATCATCCTCACAATGGGCAGCACAGAGTCAGCTCTGATCTCTGCTCCCTGGGGCAGGGACAGGACCCGGTGAGTGGCTGGAGCTGGGCCAGGGCAGGCTCAGGCTGGAGATCAGGGCAAGGCTCTTCCCCCAGAGGGTGCTGGCCCTGCCCAGGCTCCCCAGGGAATGGGCACGGCCCCGAGGCTGCCAGAGCTCCAGGAGCTCCAGGACAGCGCTGCCAGGGGTGCCCAGGGTGGGGTTGTTGGGGGGACTGTTCAGGGCCAGGGGCTGCACTGGATGACCCCGGTGGGTCCCTTCCAGCTCAGGACATTCAGTGATTCTCTGATCCCAGGACTCTTTACACCAGCCAGTCCCACCTGTGTGTTTGCCTTTCTAGGAATCCCCCTGTGAGACTGTGCTTTCCAGAAGTGCTGACTTGTAAGAACATTGCAGGAACCTTCAGGAAAGGAGATGAGATAAAAGCAGTATTTTCTCCAAAACCGGTGCTGTCTCATCATGTCTTTACTTGGGTTTTTTTTAGGCTGGTTTCATAATAGGACTTGTGTATTCAATCTTTCTTTCTGTCCTCAGCAACAACATTTCGATCTCCTATCAAACATCAATCACACATGACAGGAGGGCGCAGCTCTCAAGGGGCAGGTTTGTCACCACATTCCTGTGTTTTGAGTGTTTTTGAGCCGTCACCCACCGATGATCTGTTCTGGTGATGCTGGAGCCCAGCCAGGCTCCCCATCCAGCCTCCTGGGGTGAGGGCATCCAGTGTGGCACTGAGTGGTGCCACTCAGCTCCTGCCCTTAAATGCCACATTGTCACCACTGGGCCGGCCTGGGCTTTGTCTCTCTTGCTCAGTTTGTCCCAAGGCTGTGCACATCTCATTTATCATGTTTGTTGTCTTTGAAATCCACATCTGGCAGATTGGAAAGCCACTGTTTTCTGTCCTCCCAAGGTCGGGAGTATTCACGGTGGAGCTGCACAGACTAGAGAACCTCTGGAGCTCCTGAAGCTTTACAAAGACATGAGCATCTCCCAGCAGCAGGATGAGATGCTGAGCACTGAGATGCCCCAAGCATCATCTGCAAGGGGACAGATCCCTGTGTGGCTGGGGCAGTGCAGGGCTGGGATACCAGGGATGCTCTGGGCACCATGGTGGCTCTGTGAGGGGACAGGAGGCTGGGTCACGCACCCAAAGAAGATGTCTGCTGCCTCCTCCCAAGGGTGGGTTACAGAGATGGGAACTCCTGCGTGTTTCTGCACCCTTCACTGTGAAAAAAATGTCCTGGTTTTGTCTCTGGAAGGATTGCAAGTTCCAGAGAACCTCATTTATCATTGACCCCATTTTCCTTCCCCTGTTTCAGCTTCATTGCAGCTCCAAGAAGTTGGAAATACCCAGGGATCTCACTCTCCCCTTGACAGGGCACAGCCATGGCAGCTCTGCCCAGCAGTGGTGCCTGTCACCACCTGGACTCTGCTGGGGACAGACAGACATGTGAAGAAGCTCCTGCAGCCCCTTTCCCGGGGAGTTTGGGACCCTTCCAGCCCCTCCAAATGGTGGGATGGTTTCTGCTTGAGCGGGGTGCTGCACAGGCACCAACCACCACTCCTTGCAGTGGACTGGATGGAGATTGTTGCTGTGTCCCAGGGTTCCCAGAGAGTCCCTGGGGAGTGAGGGTGACATTCCTGGTGTCAGCCCTGCTGTGGGAAGGCAGGCAGCCCCATTCCATTGGGGAGCTTTCCCAGGGACAGCCAGGCTGAGCGTGGTGGGGGGCACCAAGGGCTGCAGGGGGCTGATGTTCCCCATGTGCTCCATCTCTGTGACTCCATCACCACATCTCCTAACCCAGGCTCCAGCCTCCTCTGAGGGGGAAAAAGTGCAGGAAATCCCCAAGCAGTGACCAGTCTCCCTGAGGTACTTTCCAGCCCCTGCTATGTGGCAGTCCCAGGGGACTGGAAGTCCCTGAGGACGAGCTGTCCAATCTCCTGGACATGATGTGCAGGAAGCTGAAGCCCAGCTTCTGGCTGGCTTTCCAGCAGAATATTGGAATGTTATCAAAATGAAATTTTCCCTACACTGCATTTCAAACACGCAAATCCTAATTTTCCCTTGGAAAATGTTCACAGTTGAACTTCCCACCCCTCCTACTGCACATCTGACTGTGTTTCTGCACGTCCCTCTGGTTGCACAGGAGGTGGTTTGGGGTTTCTCACCATCTTTGCCTCTGGCCGTTGATGTTCCATGTCCCATCCTCTTGCCACTCACCCGCTATCTCCCTGCCTGCTCAGGAGCACCTTGGTGTCCAGAAACCAGACCAACTGCTTGCATCTTGTTTGAATCCCCCATCCCTGTGCGTGCCCAGCTCCCTGGATGAAGGCAGAGCTCTGCTGGATGCTGGGAATGCTTCTGCACATGGGTGATGTAGAGATGCAGTAACCTGACAGTGCAGGGGGAGAGACACCTCCATTCTCATCACCTGCTGTAGGATGACACTGCAGCTCCGTTCTGTGACAGTAGGGATTCCAGATGTGCCAAACACTCTGCTCAGGAGGGTGGCAAGAGGCCTTGGGGGCCTGGAGCTCCTTCCTGTGGGGAGAGCTGGGTAAAGGTAACACAGATGCCCATGGATACCTAGAGCAGGGAGCTGTGATGCCTGGGGACTCCATCAGCCACTTCTGAATTGCAGAGTAAGCTGGGCTCAGTTCCTCTCACCTGGGGAAGCATTCAGGAAGACCACAGGGACTTAGGGACTGCAGTCCATCCTGGATGGTGTCTGGAAAAGACCTGCAGACAGGGCTTGAACACACAAGAGCAACTCAGGAGCTGCTTAGACACTCCCGCCTTGGTTTCCATCCCGTTGCTCCCTGCAGCTCCCCCACCACAGGAACAGAGCCCTTGGGCACCTTCCTCTGGAGACTCCAGTCACTACCTGTCTGTCCGGGTGGCTGATCCCGTGACAAGGAATGTGACAAGCTGCTGTGTCCCAGCTGCTCACACAAACCGCAGTCCCCAGAGCACTGGCAGTGGGGACACACTGTGCCAGCTCCAGGAGGGTTGTGAGGAACTGCTGGGGCCCCGCACCCCCTTCCTTGTCCCCTGTCCCCCTGCCTAGGCCTCAGGCTGGGATTTGGTACTGTTCTCTGTCCCTGTCCTGGAAGGCAGCATGCTCTGACTGCATCCACTCTCACCTCTGCTGGAGCAGCTCATGGGGAGTTTTTCCTTCAAATAATCTGAAGGATAGTTTCTTTGTTTTTTCAGCCTCTTTGTAAAGAATGCGACCCCAGATCTGCGGGCAGCCTTCCCGTGCAGGCCTCCCCAGAGCTTCCTACAGAGGTTCAAGTCATTGCCAACAGCTGCTCTGACTCATCAGAGTGAATCCAAGGACGACAATGCCACCTTTTTGTTTGGAAATTCATGATCTCTGACCCCCAGGTCAGTATTAGAGACTACATTTACAGTAAATGTCTCCACTGGGTCTGCAGTCCTGTCCAAAGAGCAGGACCAGCAATACTCGCTTCTGCTTTCATGACTCTACACTGGCTGTCCTAAAATACTTTCCAGTTCTGTGTTTATCAAAGAATCCAAGTGATTTGGCATCATTATTTGCTGTCTCACAGATTTTATCACCAGTGATTGCTTCCAGAGCAAAGGCAGGAATACTGAAGTGGTAACCGCATTGCAAATCCTTTCATCCCTGTAGGAACACCCACATCCCATGGCAGCTCTTCAGTACCAGGCCTTGGAGCCTTGCCATGGGGGCTCAGCGTGTGCTTTGCTCCGTTTTACACCTCAGATTAACCTTGCAGCTGCACGCAGGAAGCATTTCCTCAGCCTTTGTTGCAGTTACTGCTCTCAATTACATTTCAGCTTTCTCAAAAGAAGATTGTTTGATAGCTCCACAAGGAGTGGCACAAATTGCATGTTCCTAATACTTAATTCTGACTTCTATGAAATTCCCTATTGCCTCTTTTCTACCACTGGGACTGATGCCTTACCTTGAGGCAGGTGAAGTTTCCAGCTGGGTTCAGTGCTGCTCCTCTGAGGTCTCCAGGTTTTACACTGAGTTACTCTGGCCATGGGAGGAATTACAGCACTCTCTGGTGAGGGGACGCCATACCAAAACCCCTCCCATGCTCGCGTCCAACCCCCTGCATCCAGAAGGTGCCACACAAAGAGCAGGATCACACTGCACTAATTGCTAACAGGCAGCTGAGGTCAGTTCTTGTCCTCAGTGATGGCTAAGGAGGTTGCCACGATGTGCCAGGAGGCAGTGATAGGGAAAGCAGAGAGCATCCCTGGCTGCCAGGATCATCTGGTGGATGTGGCTGTGCTCCCCATGTACACAGCTCCCACCTGGGAAAGCCCTGCATATTTCCTCTGCCTGCAGAGGATCAAAGAGCCTGAGGACACAGCAAGAAGGAGACTTGCGTGGTGGCAACATCTGTGCTGGCTGAACCTGGCTGAGAGGAATTGTCATCCAGGCTGCTCCTGGTGCCAGCACAGCACGGATGGCAAGGCATGACCCGAGAAGGAAGCAGGCATTTTTCATATCTCCGCAACTGTGCCAGAAACAAGAATCTCAGGAGACAAAAAATTAATAGAGGCACAGAGGGAAGAGCCTGCCTCCTAAGCATGGTCATCCCAGACTCCCGGGCAACACAGGAGGGATTCAAAAGCTGCACTCCTCCTCCCTGCAGGGAACTCCAGATAATAAAAGGGAAAGAGCTCTTGCACTCCAAATAACATTTCAAAACCTGCCTTTTTCCTTTGTCTTGTCTGCCAAGCCACCTGCTGTGGCCAGGTCTTGACTTTGTTATTCTACTGCCATCACACCCACCAGGATCCAGGTCTGTACAGCCCACTCCAGAAGAGGTTCTTCCCACACAACCTACTGCAGGTGCACCTGGTAGGCAGAGGAAGGAATGAAGTCAGCTCTGTGCAGACTGAGGGTAGAGATGCAACTCTCTTTGGCTTTCACCCTTTGTCCCTTCAAGACAAACCCACACCCTGTGAATCCAGCAAGGCCCTCAGCTTCATGTGTGGAGGAGTGGGAATGACACAATGACACAGAAAAGGGTTAAGCTTTCCTGGAAGTCTGTTCCAAGAACACAGCAGGGTTAGTGTGGAGCTCCACGCCAAGCGCTGTGAGAGTTAAGGTGAGGTGGGGCCATTTTCCTTGTCTCATGGAGCGCATCATGACCTCCATGGGTTTCATTGCTTCCCCAAGCCATGGTCTGCAGCTTCCTGAAAGGGTCTCACAGCTGGAAGGGGCTGCACAGCCCCCAGAGCCCTGGCACATTGAGCCCTGCAGCATTACACAACGGCCATTTTGCTCCTGCAGCTCCTTCCGAGTGCATGTGGGCAATGTGGGACACAGGCAAAATGGTTTCCATGGCAACTCACACTTCAGAGATGCCAGTGAGAAAATTTGCGTTGGGGGAAAATATTCTGCTTTAGCTCACGTTGCAAAGGAAGGACAGAGGTGGGCTGCAGCAGCACCCCAGATATGGCAGTGTAAAAATATCCCTAGTGGTTTTGGTTCTGCAGTGCTCGGTCCGTTCCCTGCCCAGGCTGGCTGTGGCATTTGTCCTGTGCAGTGACAAAGCAACACCCTCTCACTTCCTGCAATCCCACTGATTTTCTCCAAAAAGGCCAAAGGGGCAACCCTGGGGAGCAACGTGCTGTTCTGGCCTCCTCACCCCTCGGGCCCTGGAACAGGACAGATGCAGTCCAGGAGTGAAACTCAGTCTCTTTCTGTCACGGAGCTGGACTGTCCTCCAGATGTTGGCCACTGGTTGCTGTGCCTCCATTTCCTTAAGGGAGGCTAATGGTAACCCAGCAACAGGTAGATGAGAACCCCAAGAAATCTCCTCAGCAGAGAAATCTTAAGGTCATATCCCAGAGTAATTTGGTGAATTTAATGGAGGGAAATGGCTGGTTGCCCTGTGAGCTAATGTCTGGAAGAGTGGTGGCTCTATCTGGAGGGCCATGCCAAAGCCAAGGAACCAGGCTGAGCGTCTGCTGAACATTTCTGCCCAGGAGCTGTGCTGGTCAGGGGAGAGTTCTCCGGCACTGGAGTGCACACAGACCGTGACAAGAGTCCATGTCACACACAGCTGTCCCCAGGCAGAGCTGCGGAAGTGTGCTATTCAGAGGTGCTGCATAACTGGGAATATTGGTGTGGAGAACAAACCCACAGACCGTGTTTTACCCCGTGGTTTACTGGATGCCTGGTGTGTCGGCGTCTTCCGAGGCACCGGGAATGCCCTGATCCCGAAAGGGCACTGCAGGTGAAAAGGGCTGAGCGGGACCCCCAGAGCTCAGCCCCGGACCAGCTGCGCTCCCCCCGCACCAGCGACACTTGCAGGAGCTGCGGGACGCACCTGCACCCCGCAGCCCGGCACGGCGACAGCGGGACCCGCGCCCTGCAAGCGATGCCACAGACCCCGCACGGACCCCGCGGCACCCCCGCGGGAGGGGGGCTCTGCCGCAGCGCCCGGGGCGGGCGGGGGTCCCGGGGGCGGGCGTGNTCCGGGCCGCCCGTGGATGAGCACCATGCGGCTGCTGCTGCTCGCCCTCCTCTTCTCTTCGTCCTTCGCCCGCGCCGGCTGCGACCCTAAAATCGTCAATATCGGCGCGGTGCTGAGCACCAAGAAGCACGAGCAGATCTTCCGCGAGGCGGTGAACCAGGCCAACAAGCGGCACGGCACCTGGAAGCTCCAGCTCAACGCCACCTCCGTCACCCACAAGCCCAACGCCATCCAGATGGCCCTATCCGTCTGCGAGGACCTCATCTCCAGCCAGGTACCCCGGGACGGCGACCCCCTCCCGCCCCGTCCCGCGGTGCCCCCCGGCCGAGCCGCGACGTGCGGGGTCCTGCCCGGGCCCGGGGCGCGCTGCCCGCATTGCAGCCTTTATGTAAGCGTGGCCGGCTGCGCACCCTGGGCACGCAGGGACACCTGCACACAGCCCGGGCACAGACGGGCACCCGCACACCACCCTGGGGCACACACGGGCACCTGCACAGCCCCCAGGGACATACGGGCTCGCACACACCACCCGGGGCAAGCATGGCCACCTGCAACCCCCACCCGGGTCACACACGGGCTCACACACACCTTAGAGCATACACGAGCTCACACATGCACCCCAGGGTGCACATGGGCATCCGCACACCCACGGGGCACACACGGGTTCACACCAGCACCCTGGGGCACACAGAGGCACCCACACAGCCCTGGGGCACACACAGGCACACACACACACCCCTCAGGGCACACAGGGAATCACACACTCACTCTGAGGTGCACACATGCACCCACATGCTTAACAAGGCACACATGGGCTCACACAAGAAGCCAAGGCAGGCACAGATTCACACACGAAGCCTGAGCACCTATAAACTAACACAGACACAGTCCTTGAGCACACACAGGCTCACACACACACCCCTGTGCACACACAGATTCACACACAAAGCCCAGGCGTGCACAGATTCACACATACCAGGGCACACAGGCTCACACACACACGCTGGACACACAGAGGCCCCCACGCACTGAGTGGGTGCACATACACATCTGTCCAACACTGTGCATACACACAGCAACATGCATGTACACCTACACCACACACAGACACACCGCGGGCACACACAGAGCTAGGTGTGAGCACACACAGGCATCCCCAGACTGGGACGAGTTGTGGGCACGGGTGCGTGCACACGGACTGTGCACTCACACACACTGTGGGAATGTCCACAGGCTGCACTCCATGTGCACACACACACTCCATGTGCAGACACATTCCATGTGCACACACACATTCCATGTACACACACACGCTCCATGTGCATACGTGCACTGCTGTGCAAACACACGGGCTCACATAGAACATGTGTTTGCACTTGTGCCAGCGTGCACAGCTGCTGTGACACATGGACACACACATCTGTGTGCGGGTACCTGGCACACCCGCTGCCACACGCACACCGGGACATGGGCACATGTGTCTGGGGCTGCAGCCATGCACAGACACAGATAGACCACAGACACACAGACACAGGGTGCACACTTGCACAGACACAGACAGACACACAGACACACAGACACACAGACACATACAGCGCGCACACGCGCACAGGCCGTGTATGCCTGTGTGTGCCGTGTATGACTGTGCATATGAGCACAGAATGATCCTCCTTCCTGTGTCCACGGGTCACTCTCAGTGCACCTGAGGGTGCAGTCCGGACTCTCAGTGCTAGTGGGTGCATCCTGGGGTGCCCCGGGCAGCCCGTGGCCTGGCCTCTCCACCTCTCCTGCTCATACTCTGGGTGCAGAGCCGGGCTAACCACCCCCAGGGCCTCAGTCGGCTAACCATGGGGGGGGGAGGGGGACAGGGAGATACACACCCACCCCCTCCTCCAGCACACCCCCGCACATGCGGAGGGTCCATGCGGGCCCGTGCGCAGGTGAAAACGCGCACGCGAATTGCATGAACGCCCCCGCCACGGACCTCACCAACCCCAAGGCGCACAAAAATGCGTGAACGCACCCAAGCGCACCCAGCCAGCGAGGGCAGGGGGCTGGAGGGGCCGCGTGGAGCAGGGCTGATGCCTTTGCAGCTCAGTTTCCCGGTGTGGAGGTGGAGGGTAGCTGGGGACATCCGTGGGGTGGTGGCCAGACCGGGCAGCGCGGGCTGTCCCCGACCCCCGCTGTCCCCTGGCATCAGGGGAGCCTCCGCCGGGTCCCGCACTGAGCCGAGGCTCCGTTCTGGCGGATGACGAATGGCTCCCGGCTGAGGGATGCCCTTGGCCGTGCCACCTCCACGCCCTGTCCCCGCGCAGACCCCGCGGAGCGCCGGGCTGGTGCCCTGCGGGTGCGGGAGGCAGCGGAGCCGGGGCGCACAGGGGCTGAGCGCGCTGCGGGTGCTGGGCTCGGGGTGGCCGCTCTGTCCCGACACGCAGGGGCTGTCCCGGCCGCTGTGCCCAGAGCACAGCACCAGAGCACCGCTGTCTAGGTCCCTGCTCGCTGGCGCTGTGCCCGAGCAGGGGGCTGCGAGGCAGAGGAGGGCCTGGCGGCCCGCGCACGCAAAATGGCTCCTGCCGGCGGCTGCCGTGCGCCGCAGCACAGCCCGAGCCCCGCGCACCCCCTGTGTCAGCACGGGGCACCTCTGCCCAGGGCACCCCCTCCTCCTGCATCCCCCAGGACCTTCCCGACCTCTTCCCTAGCAATTTCTCCCAGCTCCCACGCAGGGTGTCCAGCCCCTGCCCCTCTGCACTCTCAATTTATTCCCTCCCAATGCCAAGCAGGATCCTTTCTCCTCCCCCCAGACCCCAGGGCCCCTTCCCCAGACAGGCTTCATTCTCCTCTCCGGTCCTGGCAATCTGTCCCTCCAACCCGGGCGCTGAGCATATCCTGGGGCTTGGGCAGATGCTTGGAGAAGGAAGAGTTATTTCTTCCAGACATCAAAGTCCTTGCACTGATTCGCCCTAGCTGGATACCTGTCACCAGCTGGGGACATTCCTTGAGCTGTGAAAGGGCATTGGTGTAATAAAAGATCCCCAGGGATTACCCAGCTCCTTCCTCTCCCTTTGACACAAAGTAGGATCCTGCTGGAGACCAAAATCCCAGCTCTGCCGTAACAGCAGAATTTTGCCGAGATCCTCCTTCCCCATTTTGGTACAGCCCAGATCCTTGGCTGAGGGCAGATCCCAGCTCCTGCCCCCGCCCTCCGGGCTCTGCCATTCCCGTGTGCCCAGGGCCAGATGGCTGATTCGCTCCCTGGCTCCGCACTCCCGCTCCCGCCACAGTCCCAGCTGACCACTTTGTTCGTAATAGTCCTCAGAGGGGAATTACAGCCGAGTATTAAATGTGTGGTTAAAGAAATCGCATTACACAGTGTGACTGGAAGGGAGATACTTCCCTTTAATCTGTAATCTATGGAAGTTATTAGTTTAGCAAGCGGAGTGGTTGTGCACAGCATTCCATTAGGACATAACCCTGGGCAGAGCCATCACCTCCAGCCGTGGCACAGCACCCCTGGCTCCCAGAACAGCCCTTGCTTCCCTGTTCCCAGTTCCCAGTCATTTCAGTGCCATTATCATGTTAACATGGGGCTGTTTAGCATTGCAGAAAAGAAAAGGGAAAAAAATATCACACTCGACGGCTGATGCGCTCCTGTGAAATAATATTTGTGTCGTGTATCCTGTCCTACAGGTCTATGCAATATTAGTTAGTCACCCTCCTGCTCCCAACGATCACCTAACACCAACACCTGTATCATACACAGCTGGCTTCTACAGGATTCCTGTCATTGGTCTGACAACACGCATGTCTATATATTCTGATAAGGTAACTGATGCATGCTTCTGGTCTAGTACCTCATACATGTGCTGTAAATTAAGAGTGCCCGTCAGGAGGGTTAATGATGTCTACACTCTCTCTGTGTCTGTCCGTCCACCCTCTCCAGCCCAGCCTGCAGCTCTCTCCCTCTCTCTCCTGCATTCCAGGGTACATAATTTGTTTGCAGCTGCCAGTGTTGACCTACATAGTGCCGGATGATTTCTGCAGCACTGCTCTGCCAGGCTGCGGGGCTCGCTGCTCTCCAGCCACAGCAAAGGCATGAGCTGGCTCCTGCCCTGCTCACTGCTGACAGCCAGGCGGTCCTGGGGGCTCTGGGGGCCTGGGGAGGGGCAGAGGATCCTGTTAGAGCCTGTACAATGGGCAGCATCTCTCTGGGGCTTGGACGTTGTTTGGTTGCATTCACTTCTCTGGGTTTGTGGGATATTGGCGGGGTAGATAACAGAATATCCTGAGGCTTCACATGACAGTCAGTCCTGGTCAGCACTCAAGACAGAGGTTCAGATTCTCAGTGTTTCAGTGTTCCCTGTGGGAACATGGAGACTTCCAGGCTGGATGAGGTCCTGCCATGTGTGGGCAGTGCCTGGGCAGCAAGGTGCTGCCCTGACCCTCAGCTCACAGCTCGTTTGGCAAACACCTAAAGCTTTAGTGAAGGCAAAAGGAAGAGCTGAGCAGAGCCAGGCCTTCCAAATGCCATTGCAGGATTTTATCCAGGCACACGAGCTCAGTGGGTGAGATCGAGCCTGCTTCGAAGCACGAATTGGCCTTTGCTTGGAAAATGTGAATATTCACAAATGTAAATGTTCAGTGCAAAAATAGTCACTCCACCTACATGCTAAGGAAAGTCAAATTTCAGGAGGAGGAGCAGAGGCTCCTGGAGAGGCACCAGCAGCACTGCTTGGCTGGAGCAGCAGCAGGTTTTGGCATCTGCCACCAGGGAAGTCATAGCAGGGTGGTCAGCAAGCCAAGACCACGGCACTGATGGTGGTGGTGGCTGGCAGGGCTGGGGACCTGCACATCCTGGCAGGGTCCCACCAGGCACGGTTATATGGAAAGGGATGTCAACAGAGCAGGCAGGAAGCGTTCAGGGAGAATTTGCTTCTTGCTGCTTTGGGGAGGAGATAGTGACAGAAATGTCACTGAGAGGGTCCTTGTCACAGGGCCCACAATGGCAGGGAGAGGGGACCCTGCCCCTCATCTCTGCTCCATCTCTTCAGGGCTGTGCCCAGCAAAGCATAGCCCACAGCACCTGTGCTGTCCAGCCTCATGCTGCCTGGAGTGCTTACCCTAAGGGGCTGGCTCTGTCCTCTGCTTCTGCCAGTCTTTTCCTTTCTAAAACATGTTTTCTGCAAAGCAGCCTCATAAACCTCACCTGGCTCACTTCAGGACTGGAGGAGAGACCCACGGCCACAGCGGTGACCCAGTGACTCCTGGGTCGTTCCCCATGTTCCCCATGGGGGAGAACATGGAGGAAGATGTTCTCCATGGAATATTTGGGGTGTTGAGCAGGTTCAGGGCTGTGGGGTACGCTTGCCTGGCAGAGACTGGGCAGGGAGCCCAGGCTGCCCACCCCAACACCCCTCAGAGCACTCCTGCCTGGCTGGCATCATGCTCAGCCTCCTGCCCACCAAGGCTTGGAGCTCTCTGAAGAACAGGGAGTTGCACGCAGGAGATGAGGCAAAGGCAGGGACTGGGTAGAGGAGCAAAGGATATTTGGACAGTGGAGGGGACAGCAAAGGTGGGAGCAGAGTGGGGGCCAGAGGGGTGTGGAGCTGTGGGAGAGGACAGTGGAAAGTTCTGCACACCCCATGCAGGACAGTCTGGCTCCTGACACAGGGACATTCAGCTGTTCCCTTTTTGGTCTCCAGTGATCAGCATGCTTTCTTTTTTTGTTTTAATTCAGTAAATTATATCTTTCAGCTTAGTTTCTATGGAAACAAGCTTGTAGGATCACTTTGTATGTACGCCCCTAACTGGTTTTGGAGGCATCAGACAATTTTAGCTGAATTTCACAGGGGACTGAAGTTGGGTTAGTTATGGTCCTCTCAAGGCTACCAGGGGGAGGAAAGGTGTGGACCTCAGCACGGACAGGTTTGCCCAGTACCTTTTGATGCTCTCAGAGCGTCTCCAGTCAAGCACAGTGGTCCAAGAGCTGTAGCCAGTCTTTCAGAAAAGACACCCAAAGGAAGTTCTACTGTTCACAGTATCCAACCAACTATTTGTTCTAGAAATAATATCGCAATTATCAGGTAGAGCACTCTGGCTTGGCCTCCTTGTACCTCTTATGAAATCACGAGCTGTTCCTTCACTGAGACCGTCACATCACCCAGCACAGTCCTGCCTGCCCGGGGAGGGGTCTCTGGAACCACAGTCACCTCTGAGTGAGGTCAGCAGGGAACTGGAGGAGAGAGGGAGCCTCAAGGTAAAGGCAGCAGATTGGTTCCCATCACTGTGGTGTCCATCGCTAGGGAAAGCCCTCCAGGGAGATCTCATGGACTGAGCATTGCAAAAATCCCCCTCTGACCTTCCCATGCTGGGCCCCTTAGTGCTCCTGTCCCCCACGGGTCAGGTTGGATGTTTATATTTCCTCTGCATCTCAGCTGAAAAAAACGAGATGACATTGACATCTTGGCACCATGAAAAATGTGATATGACAGAGTGTGAGAGCAGAGCCTGGGGGAATGCACAGCTCAGGAGGCAGGAAGGTCTGTGCTGTTTAACATTACCATGTGGGACCTTTCCCACGTGTGGGGCTGGAGGGACACTGGGTGCCTGGAGGTGCTGAGCCCCTCACCACCCCACAGCAGATTATTGCAGTAGAGGATCAGGGAGATAAATTAATAAATTAAAAGAGACTTGCTCTGCTGCTGGAAGAGCTGGAAAATGGAGTTTAGACATGCTGCAGTTGGAGAGCTTTTTCAGTTTCAGTTCCAGCAACTTAACCTGGTAGCTGAAGTGAGGTCTGTCTCTCTCTCCAGTCAGGGGATAGTTTTTCCCTCTGGTTCCTGCTCTCGGTGGAACTACTCCAGGCCTTCACAGGGCTTGTTCACTGGAAAGGGTTTTATTCTCTATTACTGGTCTCACTGGCAGTTGATGCTCAGCAGGAGCCCTGTTAGTCAGGGTGGGAAGGTGCAAGTGAGGAGAAAAGTGGCTCTTGTTGACCCAGGTCAGGGTCAGTACTCCTTCACTGGCACACACAAGTGGTGACTGGAGAGGCTACTTGGTGCAGCACAGAGATGTTTGCCCTGGGAGTGCAAAGCACAGCCCTCGGCTGGGCACGACAGCCCTCAGCTGGGCAGCCTGGAATGTGCAAGACCAGACCAGGGTAGGGGAGAGATGGCATGATGGAACCCCCACATCCCAGTAGATCCCCACAGGTTCTCAAATTCCAGCTAGGAGCAGGATACAGCAGCCCCACGGCCCCACAGTGGCCCTACCCTAGAGGCTGCCCCATCCCATCCTCCGTGCACTGCAGGGAAAAGCAGAGAGTGCACTTCAGTCTGAGCTCCCCTTCCCTCTGCCTCTAAAATCCCTCCCTGCACTTGTCTGAGCTATCTCAGAGTTATCTCAACTCCCTCCCACATCCACAGCTGTCATGTGGGGCAGTGGGCAGGCTCCTTCCATGGAGACACTGGCCAACACTTATTTCTCATGCCCAGCTGGTGAATTTTACCAAATTTTCAGATTGGGATTCAGAGTCTGTCAATCTCTTTGAAATTTCCCAGGCAGCTCAGCTGGGGAGTGCATTGCTAGATGGGGGACTGACCCCACTGCCATAGGTAATGAAGCAAAAGCACATTGCTCCCCTCAGCCTGTAGGAAAAATCCCTCCCCCAGCCATAGGCTCTGAGCTGGGGTGAGACCCTGGACAGACAGAAGTGAAGAAGGTAACAAACCCTTCACTCATGGCACTGTGCAAGGCCCTGGTGTGACACACAGGCACTGCCTGGTGGCCCCCATCCATGCCCTTTCCCCTGTGGATAAAATCTCCATGCAAAGGCACCCTTAGTGCTCTCCCCCAGGCATGGCACGGCCTGGTGCAGGCTGTGCACAGGATTCCAGCACCCAGGCACGTTCCCTGAAGAGGTGGATGCACTCCCGTGCTTTCTGCAGGTACAGACTCATAGCCGTGCATGCACAGGCTGTGCTTTCACCCCCCCACACACATGGTCTACTCAAACAGCTCCTCTTTGTATGGACTTGCATCAAATATCTGCAGTTCTCAAGTCCTGTCCCCACACTAAATCATCACAGAATCCCAGACTGGTTTGTGTTAAAAGGCACCCTAAAGCTCAGCCAGTCCCACCCCCTGCCATGGGCAGGGACACCTTCCTCTGTCCCAGGCTGCTCCAAGCCCCAATGAGCAGTCTGGCTTTGGACACTGCCAGGGATCCAGGGGCAGCCACAGCTTCTTTGGGCACCCTGTGCCAGGGCCTGCCCACCCTCCCAGGAAATATCCCCAACCTCCCAGCCATGCTCACTGTGGTGCTTTCTGGCTTCAGCACCCTGGGTCCCTGCTGAGCTTGGGCACCTGGAATTCACCCCAGCCTGTATTTGCTTCCTTTTTGCAGAACTAGAATGAAGTGAGGGAGCACAGGGCTGAGCACTCAGGTGTGGGTGGGCTGTAGGGAGGTTTGCAGCAGGCTGGGGTGGTGTGAGCCATTCTCATGGTCCCATTCCAGCACTGTGGCCAGCACCAGGCACACTTAGAGGAGAGCAAGGGGTGAGGATGCTACAAGGCCAATGTGGATTTGTAACGAGGAGCAGTTATTGCTGTATGCCTGATTCAAGGGGAGGGAGTGATGACCCTCGAGAGCCCGGAGTTCAGGTGCCTGAAGCATCACATGAGGGGCAGAGCTGGTGCAGCTGAGTGAGCCCACACACTGTGCTGATTGTCTCACAGAGGCTGGGCTAAAACCCACAGGTCTTTTCTAACAGTTATTTGCCAAAAAATGGGCTAATTAGGGTGCCTAAATCACTGTGTCCCCATCCTCTGCAGTGCAGCCCATGTGCCCATGCCCAGGAGAGCTCTGTGCTGGGTTTTCAGAGGGGTGTGACAGGGACCTGTGGGATGTCACTGCGTGTGCTTCGATGGGGGATAACAAATCACACCAAGCTGGATCCTCACCTGCCTCTGCACAGCACAAGCTGGACATGTGAACCTCTGGGGGACTCTATGTTCATTTTTCTGTCGATCTTTGGCCCTTGCAGGGATGCTCAGGAGTCCCAAGTGCTTCAAAAGCTGTGCACAGACCATGAGTGCTCATCCTGAGATCTCAGCTCAGCACTCGACATGAATTTTTCTTCATTATCCTATTTGAAAAACACAGTTCAGGGATCCAGGAGCTGAGTTACCACCTGAATCTGTCCATGACCCTTTTGACACCACCTCAGAAAGCAAATTTGCCCGGACTGTTAAACCAAGTTGCCCCTCAAGAACCTTGCAGTAATTTTTCCCTCTGAACCAAATGATATGTATTTACAATGCTTAAGAAAGCCATGATCGAATTAAACACCATTTTTGCAAGCTGGTTGGGAAACTGGAAAGTGATTTGATTCAATATACGGAAATTTCAAAGACATTTTCATTTCAAAAAGGAATTGAAAGAACTTTTACAGAATTTTGATGTTTTAACCTGTGTTCCTCTGATTTATTTTTTTTAATATTGGCTTTTCTGTTATTTTTTCAGCTCTTTTCTCTCTTCTGATTTTTTTCCCATTTCCAGTTTCCCTTTCCCTGGATTTCCTTAAAGCAATTAAAAATGCTCAAGGGTTAAAAATTCAAAATGCTTAGACCCAGATGGTGTTCCCCTGGATCAGGCTGTGCAACTGGACCTGGAAATTCCTGGGCATCTCTGCTGACTACAAAGAGATCTTGAACACTGTGTTAGTGTGGACACCATGATTGTCTTTCCATTGTTTGTCCCTATGGGGCTTTTTCCCAGTTCCACGGGTTAGTGCTGGTTTTGTGGGGTGAGCTGCTTTTCCTGTAACTGTAATGTTTATATCAGTCATACTCTGAGAGTCTTGTTGGGGCTCTCCTGGTTTGTTTCCTCCTCTGATTAAACATCCACCCTTCTCCTCAGTGTCTCACATTCAGGAAATGATCCCAGTGGTGGCTTTGCTGTTCCTGTGTGCTGGGCTCGGGCAGGAGCAGGGACCTGCTGACCCTGGGCAGGGAACCCCGAGCACAGCAGGGAGTTTACATCCTATTCTACACATTTCATGGTCTGGTTTGACATTATCACCATGTTGAGGGTGAAGAAGAGGATTAATTGGTGTGTCTGTCCTCCCTGTGTGTTTCCATGGGGGACATGATGCCTTTTCCTTTCCAGTGTGTATTACTTTGGCCCATTCAGGACATTTCTGACCCATTTTGGGTCTGGTCTCTGGATGAGCAGGTCTGGACAAGCCCTGTTTGGTCCAGACAACTATCTCAGCCTTAGAGAAAGAAATATTATAGTGCCTTATTTTTATCCTCTCCAGTTCTGGCTCCTGTCTCCCTCCAGCACATAGCTGGGCTGTCAAGTAGGGTCCATGCTGAGCATGAGCACTTTCACTTCCTAATATTTGACTCTAGGGCTTTTTGGACAAGCTGCATTTGTTTGAAAGCTCTCTGTCAGCTCCAGCTTTTGGTCTGATTGCTCCCCTAAGAGCGCTGTACTTAATTAGGCTGGAATTGCTATTGCACAATCACCCAACCATAACGATGTTTTTAACCAAATCAGAGAGGTTTGCTGGGGCATGGGTCCAGAGCTGCCTCCTCTGCCTGCTGCTGCAGAATAGGCTGACCTAGAAACAGCCAGGGACCATGTTATGAAACTGCCTTTCTGAACTTCTCCCATGGCAGATGACGAATACACAGCTGCCTGTACCTGCCTCTTCCCTTCTGAAAGGAATTCTTTTGCTTTTTGATGTCCATTGTCTGGTAATTATTTAAAGGGACAAGAGGCAAGGCTATATTTGCACTGAACACTGCTGGTCATTCATGGCTCGACAGGCTTTTCTTCTCTGTGCATTTATGGACTATGAAGCAGAAACCCCTCTTTGCCATGCTCTGGTTTAACCACAGAGAGGTACAAAGTAATATCCAGGGTTTGCTTCCCAGCCAGAAGGAAGGGTGCAGGTCCCAGAGGTTAGCTCAAGGTGTGCATCCCAAAACGGCTTTGTGATCCCAGCCTTGTCCCTGCAAATGTGGCTGACACCCCCACAGTCTGTGCTGAGCTCTTTTTCTTCCTTGCAGAGCATCCACCTGTCCTTTTTGCGCACGGTCCCACCTTACTCTCACCAGGCCAATGTCTGGTTTGAGATGATGAGAGTCTTCAACTGGAACCACGTCATTCTGATAGTCAGTGACGACCATGAGGGTCGTGCTGCACAAAAGAAGCTGGAGACCCTCCTGGAGGAGAAAGAATCCAAGGTCAGTTCCTGAACATTGTCTTGTAGCTTTGTTTAAGCAGCAACAACAAAACTAGAAGTCTTGGGCTGTTGTATGTATGTAGATTTCTGTATGTAAAACACCTTTTCTTTCCATTGTAACATGGCTAACATGCTTAAAGCATCAACAGTGTCTGACTAGTACCTGACAGAACTTTGTACTTTATTCATTTCACTTGCTTTGCCATGGTCAAAATCTCCTACATGTAAATCGACTACAAAATGAAGGGAAGGATAACCTGGAGCTCAGCAAATGCCTTGCCCAAGTTTCCCACCTAAGGAGAGGACCAGTCGCTCAGCTTAGGGAAGCACCTGCCCCACTGCAGCCACCCTGGGGCCAGGGAGATCCAGGAGTGCCAACCCCACCCCGAAAAGCAGCTTCTGAATTGGCTGTCAGGGGCTCAGCTTAGTGCTTAGGAGGGGCAGGGCAGCCAGGGTTGTAATGACCCTCTCGGTAGAGCTGTCAGCCCGTTCCCATCTCCATCGAAGCACATGCCAAACGCTGCTTTCCTGACACCCCATGCTGTCACAGGGGCGGGTGTGGGACCTTGCACCTGCTCTCGGAGCCAGCAGGAGCAGGGAGGGAGGCAGGGGAGGGCCCCAAGGTGCAGGAGGACAGAGCACAGACCTACGGCGTGGAGGGAAAGGACTGAACAAGTGTAGAAGACAAGCAGAGATGGAGAGCACAGGAAGCTGTTTGGCTGCAATCTGGAAAGCAAGGAACCACCTCCTGTCCTACAGGGTGGAGTCCCAGCACATCCTCTCTCCTGAGGCAGGGTGAAGTCCCCTTCGGATGGGCAGAGCCTGAGTTCATCAAAGTCTCCAGCAGCATCAGGGCAGGCACCCATTTGAGGATGTTCCCTCCTGGGTCACAGGCAGGGACCTCAACCTGCTCTTTCCAGCCCCACCTGCAGCTGCTGGACCTTTGGCAATCTCTCAGCTATTGAGGAGATGTGGCCATAGATGCTTCTTATGGTTGGAGTTGGTGGCTGAGCTGAAGGATTGGACCCTGTGACTGCTCTTCATCACCTTCCTGGAGGAACAACTGGTGCAGGGGTGCAGGCTGGCACAAGCCACACTAACTAACAGACTCCTGATTTTGGCGGTGATTTTCAAGAAGTTTCATCCTTGTTGCATCCCAGGCTGCCACAAGGCACTGATTTCCACCAGCCACAGAGGGATCCTCTTGCCTCCAAAGGCAGCTTCCCACTGGGTGACAGAAGGACAGTGTTTTTCTCCAAAGCCTCTTCCCAGCACAATGCCCTACATACAGGGAGAGTCATTGTCAGTCTCTCATCCCTCCTCTTGTGTCTTTTGAATTCCACTTTCTGTTTTCCTGTAGTTCCCATGCATCCCATTTTCCTGTTTCCTCTCATGTCTCCACTCCCGTTTGCCCCATGTGGTGCTCCCAGGCACAAGGCACATTTCTTCAGCCTGTCCACCCCACAGGAAAGCCTTTGAGACCTGGAGCTTGAAAGGTGGGGAGGGAGGGTCTGTCCAGACCTTCCTGATATTTGCACTGCATCTACCACATGTCTTGGTGTCCTCTCACAGCCCCTGGGTTGCTGCAGATGCTCAGGACACTCTCCAGCCTGGGGCACCTGCTCTGTCCCAGTAGGTCCCCTTGTCTTCTCTTTGGGGTGTGCCACTGCACCTTGTTTCTTTTTCCTTTGAGAAGAGGTCAGACAGACTGGTCTGACAGGTGGCAGATACCCCATTGGGGCTTTCCTGTCTTCCTCCACCTCTTCTCTCCAATCTCTCTTCTGATCACTGATGTGCTGACACTTCATTCGTGAAGTTGTACCATGGGCCCCTCCCCAACCTCTCCAAGGGCAGCCTGGGCCCTGGGGGAGGAGCAGGCAGGGTACCTGATCTCGACCTCTTCAAGGCTTAGATCACAGCCCCTGAGGATATGGAGGACCTGCTCAGGGTCAGAGACTCACCTGTCCATCTGAGCTCTTGGTTTGGGGCATGGTTTCACCCCCAGGGTCTGTGCCAGCCCCGTGTGCCATCCAGGAACCATTGTGTGGACCTGCACTTCCAGCAGCACCCTGAGTCCGGCACCCAGGCTGTGCTGACCAGCCCTGGAGTGCTCCGTGTGCTGGCCTTGTCCTGGAGCTGTCTGCAGCACCTCTCAGCCTGGAGCGGCTGCTCCACCCAGCACAGCTCTGCTCATTCATGGGGCTGCTGGGGCTTGGAAGGGAGTGCTGGACACTGTGAAACCACAGCTTCTCCGGGTCAGAGGTGGCAGGTTCCTGCTGTGTTGCTTGCCTTTCTCTGGGACAGTGGCATTCGTGAAGGTGGCAATTTTTTGAGTGAATGCAGGAGCACACAGTGGAAAAGGAACTTCTGATTTGTCAGTGTCTGTGTGAAACATGAAGATCGGAGAAGGGCTGCACATGGAAAAATGGGAAAAAGAGGATTACTAGTGTAGTTCTGGAAACAGGGCTAGTGACAGGGAGAGGTGTTCAGGGGCCAGCCTTGTTGCACCCAAGACTCTGCTGACCAGCCTGGGCTGAGATGCCAGCACATCCCAGGAATTTCTGGTTGGAGGCTGCAGCATGGATGACCAAGTTTTTGGCTACGTTGACAGTGCCCGGGAAGAAGTGGCCGGTGTTGCCTGACTGGAGAATATTCCTTCTGTCCTGCTGCATCCCCAGTCTCCTTGTAGCAGTGATTACTCCAGGGCTCACTGCAGGCCCAGCAGAAGCCACTAAGAAGACACTGCAGAAATCCTCACTGTAGGAGTAGTCAGAAATGAAGGTGGACCTGGGCTCCAAGCAGATATTGCCTCTTCAGATGTTTTTCCTTGCAGGACCCAATTTCTTTGAGCAATGAAAGGCCTGTTGGGCTGCATCCAAGGTGAAGAAAGGGAAGATCACACAGCTGCATGGAAAGGACACCTGGCAAGGTGTCCTGCCAAAGACTGGCCTAAATGCTTGGGAAAAGGCGAGCTAATTAGTTCGGAAAGCAAGATGAAGAGAAATCTGTCTGTCTGAGGAACAACCTGGGAACATGGACTCCTGTGTGCCAGGGGTGCAAAAGGTCGGGTTCCTGGCAGGGATCCGTTGCTATCAGACTCTGGAAAAACAGAGATGAGAGCAGACCTGTGTCCCACACCCCATGTACACAGATCAGGGACACTTGGCTGGGGCGGGGTCAAGGAAAAGATGGCAGACTATGTCCCACCAAAACCTGCCAGGCCCTCTCCTGAAGTCAGGTTGCTGTTATTGGCCTGGCTGCAGGCACTGCTCCCAGGAAGATCCCGGGGCTCTGTGCAGCTGCTGCAGGGTCAGGGCTCTGAGCAGAGTCTGTGGGCCCTCAGCACGCTGCCTGCTCGAGAGAAAATCTCCAGCAGTGGGTCCCCTGCCCTGGGCTCCTCTGGGGCCAAGCAGCAACAGCAGCTGAGGCACCAGAGCAGGGGAGGAGCAGGATCTCTGCCTCAGACCGACCTCTCCGGGTTCATTGCACACCTTGAGCCCCGCTGGCATGCTCCAGTCAGCAGCATGGAGACCACCAACCAGTGAACCCCACTAGCCACGCTTAGGGCCAGGTTACGGCCACCCTGGTCTCAGGGAGCTGTACCTCCCGGGGTCACCCGTGTGCTGCAGAGCCATGAGGCGCCCTGGGCCCTCCCCAGGGACCAGGTAAAAGCTGCAGTGTCATCCCATGTTCACCATTGCTTCATATCTCCACGCTTTGAGCCAACACGGGACGTAGAGAACTTTATCTTTCTCTTTTGGATGTCAACAGAGCTCAAAAAGGTGCTCCCTCCTTTCAGGGGGTGAGAGTTCAGCTGAGGCACCTCACTTTGTGTGGACTCTCTGAGGGTGGACAGGATTATAATGCTGATAGTGTTGCTAATAATGTTAATAGTCTTAACTGTAACAGTTTGCCTTTATCCAGCACTTCCCATACACAACATTTTGTCCTTTACTTCCACAGTAATTCCATGGAAACCCCACTACTTAGGCCCTTAGATTGTTTCTGAGCTTAAGATAAAAATTCCTTGCTGAAGAATTCCCCAGTCCCTCAAGGGAAAATGCAACTGCATCGCACCAGCTGTGACACTCAGGCTTTGCTCTCAGATTGCTCCGTGATGCTCCCGTGAGAGCTGAGGCACAATCTCTCCTGATAGTGGTTTTTGCGAGCTCCAGCGTTATAGAGACCCTTTAGCAAACATTGGAGGAGGAGGTGGATGTTGGATTGCTTTACTACACGTCATTTTCAACTGTTTATAATATTCTTCTGTGTCTACATATTTTCTCTGTGCACATTATTCATCAGAGTAAAAAAAGGAACTATGAAAACCTCGACCAACTTTCCTATGACAACAAGCGAGGACCCAAGGTATATATGCATGGAAATGCACGCCGCCCACCAACCTAACTAGCAAATGAAAAATAGCCACAGCCAACAGAAAAATAAAAAAGAAAAAAAAAAAAGAGAAAGAGAAAAAAAGAAAAGAAAAGAAAGAAAAAAAATCCATGACTGTTTCTTGGTAGCACGTTTTTATGTTGAGATAGTTTGGTTTGGACTTGAGAATGGAAACTTAGCCAGCTGACCCTGGAAGGATTTCTTTTTGAAACATGCATGTGAACCAGTAATTAACTTGCAAGTTCTTTTTTTTTTTTTTTTTTTGGAAAGTTGAACCAACCCCCTTTCCTCCCCAAAGGAAACGGTTCCTTGGTGTAAGTTGCTCACTTTGATTCCCAAAGGTTAACCCTGTGCAATGTTTTTTTCATTTCCCATGTTTTTGAAAAACAACACTCGTTTGAGTTTTCAATTGCATTTCAAAGCCTTTTTCTCTTTCCTGTACAATGCACGCCTCTTTTTGGGTCTTGATTGACTTCAGTTTGCATGCACAGTGCAAAAAAAAATTAAAGAAATAAAACAAACAAAAAGCCAAAACCTTAAAAGAGAAAGGAAGGAAGGAAAGAAAGAAAAGAAAGAAAGGGAAGAAAAAGAAAAAAATAACTATAACCAACCTTATTTAGCAGACTTTTGTGCAGTTTAATGAATTCTCTTGACCCTTTTCTAGATAGCATGGCTCTCACCACCAGTCCTGGGGCTCACTCACTAACCAGTTTTGCTCACACTAATCACAGGCTGAGAAAGTGCTTCAGTTTGACCCTGGAACCAAAAATGTGACATCGCTGCTGCTGGAGGCGAAGGAACTGGAGGCCAGGGTCATCATCCTCTCTGCCAGGTGAGGCCATGATGCCACTTCCCCTCCCTGCTCTGATTTCCTCTCTCCCAACACCACCCAGCACTGAACTCAGTGTGGATTTGGGGTTTGACAATCTTCCAAGGAGCCTGAGGGAACGCATCCCCCACCCCAGCCCCCTGTCCCGGGCAGGTGGAGGGTGCTGAGGGTGCTGGACCCGGCCGGGGAGTGGCAATCCCGAGCGTGGCTGGCGTGGCTGGCTGCGCTGCAGAAGCAGCCACGGTTATTGAGGGTGCGTCCCGGTCCAGCTGGGGGGGGGAGGAGCCTGATGGCCCCACGCCTACAGCAAAATGTGCAGATGTGCAAGTGCTCAGCAGCGCTGGGAGCTGTGGGATCAGGTGAAGCTGAGAGCAAGGTTCCCATCGCATCGAGGATTTATCCGTTGCCCAGGAGAACCAGTAGTCAGAGTCACCTGGAGTGGCGTCTTCCCCGGCACTGCCACACCCTTGGGATCTGACAGTGGGGCCCCCTGTCAACTGGGGCCACATTGCCGTTCCCTTCCTGTCGTTGCAGCGAGGATGACGCGGCCACGGTGTACAGATCAGCAGCCATGCTCAACATGACGGGCTCGGGCTACGTGTGGCTGGTGGGGGAGCGGGAGATCTCGGGCAATGCCCTGCGCTACGCCCCGGACGGTAGGCACCTCCCGAGATCCGTCCCGCTGCAGCCAGGCTCGGAGGAGCCCGAGGGAGCCGGGATGAGCGGCCACTGCCCTCCTCGGGACCCCTCGGGCTGGGGGAACGCTGTGCCATGGTGGTCCCGAACGGAGGGTGCCACACTCTGCTCTCCGCTCCCTTCGCCTGCGTGGGACTCGGCCTTGTCCACGCTGCCGCTCCGCAAATCCGTGTCACTGCGGCTTTGCAGACTGCCTGTCACCCGGGGGAGGGCTCGGGCAGGGCCGTGGGGACGGATGGAGCTCGGGGTGTCCGTGCTGCACGGAGCCCAGCCGCACGGCGCCAGCCAAGCCCCGCTGCCCCTACCTGCTCCTGCCTGAAACTCAGGCTACTTCCCACTGCATCCAAGGGATCCTCAGCCCGTAGCCATGTGCTCGCTGTCCCAAGAGCTGTGCATTGGAGTAACGCTGGAGCAGCCAGCGATCCCAGGAATGCTGACCCGCCTTCCCCTCTGCCCGCGGCAGGAGTGATCGGTTTGCAGCTCATCAACGGCAAGAACGAGTCAGCCCACATCAGTGACGCTGTCGCCGTGGTGGCCCAGGCCGTGCACGACTTGTTTGAGAAGGAGAATATCACAGACCCACCGCGGGGCTGCGTGGGCAACACCAACATCTGGAAGACAGGACCCCTTTTTAAGAGGTATTGGGGAAAGGGTCCTGCTGGAAGGAGCAGAGGACCTGGTGGGGGAGAGCTGGTAAAGGTGGGAGCATGTGGAAAAGGTGCAGGAGTTCATGGTGACTTCGTTCAGGGTATCTGTCACTAAAGCTTTGGGGCATGTGGCACAGGGCTGCCTGGTCTCTCCTGCATGGTTCGGATGTGAGGGCTACATCTCTCCTGGAAAATTTTCCCAGACACAGGCTCAGGCAATGGCACCCAGTTTTTCCAGCAGGCTGTTTAAGCATCATCCTGGTGCCTGGCACCAATTCAGTCCATGTCAACCCATGCTACCCTGGGCAATGCTTAGACAGCTGGGATGTGTGGGCAAGGGCTAGGAGGAAAAGATTGGGGCCCATGGTGTCCTCCAGTCTGGAACTTAATTCCATGGGTGGAAGTGGGAGAAGAGGGGGGCTTCTGCCAAATCAAGGTAGGGGATATTTCTGTCCCATTTTATCTCTGTGCTGCGGACATGTTTCCTGCTGAACATTCCATGGGCTGTGGCATGGGTCCAGTGCTGCAAGCATGGCTTGCTGGCAAGAGATGTCCATGCATGGGACAGGCTGCCCTCGGCTGTAGCAAACCCTGGTGCTGTGGATTTGGAGGCTGGGGTGTCACAGATGGGAGCATGTGCCTGTGGGGCCCTGCTGCCAGGGCAGGGGGATCAGCAGGTCCTGCATGCGCTTCCAGACCCCAATCCCTGCATCACTGCAGGTGCTGGGGCCACAGGGGCTGGGCCTTGGTGCAGCAGCCACCCCCTGCAGACCTGGGTTCTGTTGAGCATGAGACCTGCAAAGCCTGGTGATAGTTTTAGAGGCATTTCTGGCATCCCCTGCAGTGACAGTCTTTGGCGGGAGCAAGTCAAAGCTCTTCTTCACAGGTGGCTCAGGCAATCCTTGTGTGTCTCCACGATCACCTTCCTAGGGTTTGGGGGCTCTTTCCTTCCTTGGTGGTGTTTGTGTGTGCCTGGGCCACTAGCCAGGCTGGAATGGGCAGGTGCCAGGCACAGCACCAAAACAGTAGCATCGGCACACCTCTCAAGGAACCCCCAGAGGAAAGTGTCCTTGGGTGCTGTGGGACAAATCATTCAGTGGGACTGTGGGAAGGGAGTGGGACTGATCTGGTGGAGAACAAGGGGCAATGACAGCAGATATGGTAGAGAACATTTGGGAAACTGATTTCATCCACCAGGAGGGGATGACCACAGGTCTATGAACAGACCGTAGGTGGCCTTGGCTGGACTTCTACAGGGTAGTGAGCTTATGGCGGGTAACTGAGAGGAAGCACTTGCCTTTCTGATGCCTTGTGAGGCGTCTCAATAGCACAGCAGGTGTTCTAGGTTATCCCAGCTGTGTTTCTCTCCACAGGGTGTTGATGTCCTCCAAGTACTCAGAGGGTGTCACTGGCCGGGTGGAGTTCAACGAGGACGGGGACAGGAAGTTTGCCAACTACAGCATCATGAACCTGCAGAATCGGAAACTGGTCCAGGTTGGGATTTACAATGGCAGCAATGTACGTGCAGGCCTGGAGTGGGTAAGGAGGGGTTGGGCACTGGGGTGTCCACCTTGGCCTCATGTCCGTCTTCTTCCTCCGGGATCCATCGCAGGTCCTGACCAATGACAGGAAGATCATCTGGCCAGGGGGGGAAACGGAGAAACCTCAAGGCTATCAGATGTCCACCAAGTTGAAGGTAAGAGCAAATGACATTAGGGGCAGGGCTTCTCAGCTCTCTGCTTGCCAAGCAGTGACTTCATCTGCCTCCCACCTCCACAGCTACTCTGCAGCTGGCAGCAGCATTTGCAAGGCCAGGAGAGGATATAGGAGAGAGATAGAGAAGGTACTGAAGGTGTTCAGTACCTTCACAGCTTTTCAGCTAGAGTTAATCTAGATAGGGTGACAGGCATCCTTGGGTTTGGAAGGAGACACGTAGGAAGTGGATATGAGAGAAAACAGCACGGAAAGGGAGGATGGACAAGGTGTTCACCATTTCTCATGGGAGCCAGAGGACACCTGCCACAGATTTGCGAGAAATACAAGGATGGGCTCCTTTGGCCAAGGCATGATTCAGTTCTGTTAGTGCAGAGACCAGGTGGAAACAGATTCAAAAGGAGATTAATTGGTGGATTGGTGACTGCAAGGTTGAACTCAGGAAATCCCTGAGGAGCTGATGGCCAGAAGCTGGAGTAGCACTGGCAGAAGGTTCCTCCATTCTTGCTTTGCTTCTAATGCTCTTCCTTTAAGTGTCACTCAGCAGCCCCTTTAGTGACTGCATCCCACTTTAGTGACTGGATCCTGGCCAGGATGATCTTACCAGTATGGTCATTCATTTTTCGTACTGTTCATTTGTCCAGCAAGGGAAATCTCATTCCCACTGGCAGTGAGCCCTTGTCCCTACAGAGGTGCTATGGGTACGTTGCAGTTGCTGCTTTACTGAAAGGTCCAGGGCAGGACTGAAACACCTGCATTAACTTGGGGCAGCGTGACAGTGTCTAGAGCTCCTAGTGTCCAGACCAGGCACTGGTCCTGGCTGTGTGGTGTCTCCCATCAGTCTCCTGTTAGGGAAGGAGATTGTGAGGCTCAGGTCAAGGTGCCACATGGAGGAAGACACTCCTCACCTCGGGTGCGGGGAAAGCAAATGTTCTCAGTGTTGAAAGCAAATGTTCTCAGTGTTCTTCTTGGCAATGTTGTGTTAAGAGTTGGATTTCATGATCTTAAAGGTCTTTTCCAGCCTAGAGGATTCTCTGATTCCCCATGCCAAAGCCAGGTCCTGCTGCTGGGCCTAGATGGCAGCTGGGGAGAGCACCACAGCTCCCACCATGGGAACGTAGCTCTGGAGAGAAACAGACCAGAGGGTGTTTGTGCTTCAACTCACAGATTGTGACCATCCACCAAGAGCCCTTTGTGTATGTGAAGCCCACTCAGGCAGATGGGACGTGCAGAGAGGAATTCACCATCAATGGAGATCCTGTCAAAAAGGTTTTCTGCACTGGACCCAATGAGACCATCCCAGGTAACTCGGTCTGGTGGGGACTCACACTCCAAGAAGGGGTCCAAGAGAGGGTGCTCAGTCACAAGGAGGCCCAGTGGATGAGACACAGAGAGGTGACAACACAGCTGGCCCCCAGACACCCCCCCATCAGCTCAGCCTCACAGCAGTTCTGTGCAGGAGTTGGGCCCTGGGATCCAGAGGTTTGAGCCCAACAGATTCTTTCCCACTGTCTCTCTTCTGGATGGGAGCCAGGGCTGCTTTGAGGGATTGCATCCCGAGTTTCTGTCTCCTGACATGTTCCAATTCTCTCTGCCTTGACCTCCAGCAGCAGCAAGGACCCCAAGGCATGTTAGCATGTGCTGCACTGACACAGCATCAGTTTCAAACTGTCACAGAAACCTGTGTCAGGATCAGGAGTGAGCACCTGGTGTGGGGTAGGAGCTGCTCAGCAATGCCAGGCTTGCCCAAATCCACCTGAAGAGCATCCCCTTGGCTAATCACACCTTCCTGTGCACAACATCCCCTCAGAGTTGTGTCCTGGGCTGTGTTCAGCCTCCTGGTCTCATGCCAGAACTCCTCTCCTTGCCCTTCAGTGGGTGGGTAGCACCCCCTCTCAGCCCACCTCATTGGGACATGGCAAAAGAACGGGACCCCTTTGTCCCCAGCCTACCAACATCCCCAGGTGATAGAGGCAGTGAGAGAGAGTGGTCAGGCAGAAGGTGGTTAGATTCCACATGGAGCCAGAGCCATGGGTGGCTGCTTTTTTTCACTGAGGACAGGCACAGATCCTGTGTGAGGTCCCTGGCCAAGGCTGCCCCCACTCATCTCCATTCTGTCCCTCCCCCAGGCCGTCCCACCGTGGCACTGTGCTGCTACGGCTTCTGCATCGACCTGCTCATCCGCCTGGCAGGGGTGATGAACTTCACCTATGAGGTTCACCTGGTGGCTGATGGTAAATTTGGTACCCAAGAGCGGGTGAGTTGGGCAGCCTGTGATCTTTCTTTGCCTCTATCACATGTTGAAACACCCCCATGCCCTTCTCCTGAGCAGGGTGGGGTGGAAGGGCAATGCAGGATTCCTAAAAAGTCCAGGGTCCTGGCTGGTGGGGGAGGCGTGTCAGGACAGGGGTCTGACCCAGCCTTGGCTTCCTGGTAGGTGAACAACAGCAACAAGAAGGAGTGGAACGGGATGATGGGGGAGCTGCTGAGCGGCCAAGCAGACATGATTGTGGCTCCCCTCACCATCAACAACGAGCGGGCCCAGTACATTGAGTTCTCCAAACCCTTCAAGTATCAGGGCCTCACCATCCTCGTGAAGAAGGTATGGTCTGGGTGAGAGGTTTTGTAGAACACAGGAGGTGCCCATTTCCAGGTGCCCAGACGACACCGTGCCCAGTGCAGCCCCTGCAAATTCCGGGCTCCAGGCTGCTGGTGTTAATGCAGGTTCTTGTCTGCACCAACCTGACCCTTCCTGAGTAGCTGAGCAGCAGGAGCTTGGGGCAGGGTAGGGCCCCTGTGGGTCCCTCCAGGCAGGCGTGGGGGTGCCAGCGCTGTTCCCCTCTCTGTGTGCAGGAAATCCCCCGCAGCACCCTGGACTCGTTCATGCAGCCCTTCCAGAGCACGCTCTGGCTGCTGGTGGGGCTGTCTGTGCACGTGGTGGCAGTGATGTTGTACCTCTTAGACCGATTCAGGTAAGTGCACTTTGGGCCACCTAAGATCTAGAGGGGACAGGGAGGTGCTCCTGGGAACTGTCCCCTGGATCCCTTGCTTGGACAGTCTTGCAGCCCTTTGGGGGCTCTCACAGGGACTTAACCCACCTGCTCTGCCCCACCAGCCCTGGGCTGAGGCTCCTGGCCCCTCTGGCTGCCTAAGCTAAGGGATATGGATATGTGGGGTACCCAGCGCGTGGGCATGTGGGAACACACCTGTCAGACCAGGTGCTGCACAGATACCTGACCAAGGGGACTGTCATATTCTGGGCTCTGAGAGAATTTCCTCTTGGCCTTCCTTGGCCCTGTGGCAGCTCCTCTGAGGGCAAGAGAACCTGTCCCTGCCTCAGCCCTGTGCTCAGAGGCTTTGATGGCTAATCTGCAGGGAGCCCTCTGTGCTGCAGTGGGACAGGCTTGAGCTGGACAGGATCAGGTGATCTTTCTGGTCTGGAGAGAGTGTGATGGGACCAGTACCAGTGTGAGTCAGACAGGGTTGCAGGTCAGCACAGGGGATGTGCAAGGCAGTGGGACAGAACAGGGAAGACTTGTTTGGGACGAGGCACAGTCTGTAGGAATGAGTGACACAGGGCTGCACCAGGACACACAGGGCACAGTAGGGAGCACTGGGAATCAGGGCAAGGGCAATGAGGAGGTTTTGTTTTTGTTTTCCAGCCCATTTGGCCGGTTCAAAGTAAACAGTGAGGAGGAGGAGGAAGATGCCCTGACCCTCTCCTCAGCTATGTGGTTCTCCTGGGGAGTCCTGCTGAACTCTGGCATTGGAGAAGGTGAGTCACAGCTCACAGCATGACTGCTCTGCCCTGCAGCCCAGGCTCTGACCTGGGCAGGCTGGGGGGAAGGCTGCCCCTTCCCTCTTCCACAGCCTCCTCCTCTTACATGGTCCCTGTGGGGCCTGATTCCCTGAACCCTCCCTGAAGCAGGCTGGTAGGAGATTTGGTGATGCTGAGTGTTGCACATTTGTGCAACAATTGACTGAATTGTTGAAACAGTTGACTGAATTGACTGAATCTGACTCAATTGTCAGAGCTGTCCTGCTACCCCCAGCACTGGTGATGGGAAACAGGGCAGGGAAACTTGGGCTGGATCCCCTGCCCTGCGTTACCCACCCTCTCAGGGTAGCACACAGCATTCCCTGGAAGGAGCTGGAGAGTTTTTTTGTTTTGGGCAGTGCAGAAGCTCCTTGCACAGCTGCTGGCAGAGCAGATAGATGGTGCACATCTGCAGCTGCCATTGGGCTCATGTGGATTGACACGGGTTTGGCAACCAAGCCAAGCCCTCTTGGTGCCACTCTGATCTCTCCCCTCTCCCTGCAGGTGCTCCCCGGAGTTTCTCTGCCCGTATCCTTGGCATGGTGTGGGCTGGCTTTGCTATGATCATTGTGGCTTCATACACTGCCAACCTGGCAGCCTTCCTGGTGTTAGACCGACCTGAGGAGAGGATCACAGGCATTAACGACCCCCGGGTAATGACCGCTTGCTTGCTTTCCCCTTCCCTAGGGCATACAACAATAGTTCCCAGAGCCCTGATTCACCATGGCTGTGATCTGTGCTGGCCAGACCCAGGGAGCTCTGCCTGGGCTGGTGCTGATGAGTCTGAGCCCCTGCTCTGGGTGGGAATGGATAGACATGGGCAGGGATCAGCAGGAAAACAACCTGTCCAGAAATAGCCTGTCTGCAGTCAGACTGCCTGCCAGTTCCTGGAGAGCCTCCTCTAACCAGCGAGGAAACGATTCATTATGGATGAGTTATAACTAATGAAATCGTCCCTGCGGAGCAGTCAATACTCTCCACATGCCTCAAATCCATTTCCTGCTCTGGCAAGGACACAACCACAGCTCATCCACCCAGGCACACAGGAGGAATGTGCCCTGCAGCAGCACTGACCCACAGCATCCCACACCCTGCTGTGTGCCCTGCCCACGGCACTGCCAGCCCCATGGCATCCACAGGCCTCCTGCACCCTCAGTGCCACTGTGTCCTTGTCCCATAGCATCCCCTGCCCCAGCACCATGGTCCCAGATGGCATCACTGCCCTGTGGCATCCTCTGAGGAGATCAAGGTCTTCTCTAGGGAATAGGTCCCTGAAGGAGATGGGAAATTAGGAAACAGCTTTGGGGTGAGAAAGTTTTGCTGGTGAACGACAGAAAAACAGGAGCCCTGCCCTTGCCCTTCAGCTGCGTAACCCCTCGGATAAGTTCATCTACGCCACGGTGAAGCAGAGCTCCGTGGACATCTACTTCCGACGGCAGGTGGAGCTGAGTACCATGTACAGGCACATGGAGAAGCACAACTACGAGAGCGCTGCCGAAGCCATCCAGGCAGTGAGGGACAAGTGAGTAGGGCCAGCACCTTGCCTGGCCACGCTGAGGAGGGTTTCAAGGAGCTGCAGGTGGGTGGAGTAAGCAGGGCAAAGCTGGAGGGAGGTGCAGTCAAAGCACGGCTTGATGGGACCTCCCAGCTGGGGCTAGGTGGGATCTGCCCAGTCCTGATGCCTCCCAGGTCTCTGGGTGGGGAGCACAAGGTCTTCGTGGGGGATGGCACAGTGAGAGCCCTAGCTATGGCCTCCCTTTTTGGCCTCTTTTCTTCTTTCAGTGCGAGGCTGGGTGTCTTCAGTGTTTAAATTAGGGCTGGGAGCACCCTTGCTACTCCCACGCAGGCTGCAGACAAGCTGGGCTGCCCAGCCTGACCCGTCCATCCTCCCTCTGTGTCCAGCAAGCTCCACGCCTTCATCTGGGACTCAGCGGTGCTGGAGTTCGAGGCCTCCCAGAAGTGTGACCTGGTGACGACAGGGGAGCTCTTCTTCCGCTCCGGCTTCGGGATCGGGATGCGCAAGGACAGCCCCTGGAAGCAGAACGTCTCCCTGGCCATCCTCAAGTCCGTACACAGCTCTTGGCAGGGGGCTTGCCCCAAATGCTTCATGTGTTAGCACGCAAGTAGCCTTGTGTCAGGCACTGCCAGCCACCCTCCAGACTTCTGCAGGGACAGGAGCGCTGGGGGGCTGCCATTCCATCCTGACAAAGGGGTCATTGAGTGACTGGGGTGGGCACCCACATCTCAGCTCTGGCTCGCAGGGCTGGGGAAGCAGCAGGCAACTGAAGGGAGGGCAGGGCAAGGCAGGGAGCAGAGTCATGGTCAGCCAGAGGTGTAGGCAAAGCCGGCAGAGAACAGTGGGGACCCTCCAGCACAGGAAGGTCTCTGTAAGCAGGGTGTGGGTGCTGCCATCTCCCCACTCCTCCCTCAGGGCTCAGCCTGTTCAACAGCATTGCACTGCCCTGGCTTGGTTATCTAGGGTTTTTTTTCTTTCAACTCTGGCTACTCCTGTTACACAAGGGATATGTCAAGACCCCCTCTGAGTCCAAGGCTTTTATACCAGCACTAACCTGCACTGTAGGGTGTTGCAAGTCAGATTGATAGTATAGGTGAAAAGGGATTTCCTTGTATTACTTTGGAAATGCCACACTCCTTGCAGACAGAGAAATGTCACGATGGAGGAACAGGCAGCTGGGAAGCAGCAAGTGAAGGGAGGGAGCCCTGGGAGATTCATTTTAAAAGAGACATGGTCAGGAACCACACGGATCCTGCCTAAGATGTGGAGGTGAAAGGCCTGAGAGAGAATGGGCAGCATGTGGAAGATGGGCAAGACCCAGGGTGATGTAAGGAGATGGACCCCTTGTGTGGGATGGTCTTAACATTCTGATGGGTGGCAGCAGGACTGATGGGATTTGGGACAAAGCCTGAAGAGGCCACAGGAGTCCTCAGTGTCATCCTGGGAGAGGATGGGGAAGCCCAGGGCTACAGATGGCCCAGAAAGGTGGTGGGGGTGTACCAGGAACAAGAGGAAGGGAAGTGCAGTGAGCCTGTGGCGGGATATGAGCTCTGTGCCCACTCCATCCCCACGAGCTGTTCAGGCAGAAACAGGAACTGTGAGGACATGGCTTGTGTCCTCTCAAGCTGTGACACCAAGCTGTGACACCAAACTGCTGGGGTGTCCTACCCCACTCTGCAGTGCCAGGGAGCTGCCAAGCAGCAGTGCCCTGACCTAGAGGGTCCTGGGGATCACCAGAAAGGACTGGGGTCCATCTTTGCCTGAGCTTCAAGTGGCCCTGGCAGGTGGAGGATCTGTGCAGGAGGGAACTGGGAGATGTGGCTCATGTCAGCCTTCTCCAACAGCTCTCGGTGCACTGCCAACTCCATCCTTCCTTGGGAACACACCTTCTCCATGGCTTACACATGGCTCTTTTGGCAGCAGGCGCTGCCCCAGAGCTTCTGCTGGGGCTGTGGCAGTGGGGAGCTGTTGGTGCCTGCTCACAGCACTGCACTGTGCCTGGGCTCTGTGTGTGTGTGACCACGCAGTGCTGGCAACCCCTGCCACTGCCAGGCAGCCCACACACACTCTGTGCAAAGGCCACACGTGCACAAGTGTGCACACACAACCAGAACATCCTTGGTTCCTGTGCTAGTAGGTTGCAGGCAAGCGCAGAGTCCTAGGACGGAGGGCATGAAGGCATAAAAGAATGTGTGCCCAAGCTGCCTGTGGCTGGTCCCCAGTGACTACCCTGTCCTGTCTCCTTGTGCTTCCAGGTCCCACGAGAACGGCTTCATGGAGGATTTGGACAAGACTTGGGTGAGGTATCAAGAGTGTGATTCCCGTAGCAATGCCCCAGCAACACTCACCTTTGAAAATATGGCAGGTTTGTTCTGCAAACCTCTTTTTTCCCCTTCACTGGGTAGCCTGCTTTTGCTCAAGACATTCTCCTATCTGGGGCTCTCCTCTCAGGCCAAATCTCTGCTGCTTCTGGGTTTGTGCTTTCCTAGTGCTGGGAGGCTGCTGAGGTGCGCTCCATTCCCACCTTGTTCAGAACAGTTCCACAAAGCTTCCCCCACCTTCCCTGGGTACCCTTCTTTGCCAGTGGGGCTGCTGTGGTGTGAGCATGGCTCCCCTCCCTCTGCCCTGGCCAAACTGTGGCTGTCACGGTGCAATCAGACCTGTTGCCAATGCAGAGATGAGAACAGCACCTCGGGGGAGGTGAGTGAGAACCCTGCTGCAGGAGGGGGCTGGAGGCGAGGGGCAGCCCCCTAGTCCTGAGGAGCCCTGGGCAGGGCCAGGACAAGGATAATTGATACAGAGGGGTTTTCATCTTCCGAAGACTGTGAGAACCCCTGAGACAGGCTCTCCCTTTTCACTGAGGTTGTGCTGCTGGTCCTACAGCTAGACAATGCAGTGATGAGGGATGAGGGGTGTTGGATGGGGCCCCACCTCACCAGCGCTGCTGGCTGAGTTACAGGCAATAAAGAAAGGGGGCATTTTGCTCCATCTCCTCAGACACCACTTCAGAAATGTCTGCCCTGAGGGCTGCTGGCATCCAAGGACAGCACAGAGCTCTGTGCATGGCTGTGCTTCCTGACAAGCCAAACTGGGGCACCAGGGCTGGGTTCTGGTGCAAACGGCCCCATGGTCCTGAGGATGGGGTCTGCCCTGTGCCCATCCCTAGCGTTGCTGCAGCTCATTGCCCTGTGCTCCCACAGGGCTGGCACTGACATCCCTCAGGTGCCCAGGCTTTGTTCCCGTCCCGGCCCTCTAGGACTGCGGGGAGATGGCGGGGGGACCTCAGGTTGGCAGATGCTACCATCGCTGAGCATGATGCAGAAGAAATGAGGGTTCATGTTGCAATTTCCACTGCCCTTTGTAACTTTCCTGCTTATTTCAGGTGTGTTTATGCTGGTGGCTGGAGGTATTGTTGCCGGGATATTTTTAATATTCATAGAGATAGCTTACAAAAGACATAAGGACGCGCGGAGGAAGCAGATGCAGCTGGCGTTTGCGGCCGTTAATGTGTGGAGGAAAAACCTGCAGGTAGGACAAACCGTTTTTAGAGCAAATCTCCACCAGGTGTGTTTTCCATTCCTTCACTAAATCAGTGAATGCAGAGCTGTGGATTAGCATGGGGCCCTCTGTCCCTCACCCCACCCCAGTAGCTCCAGCTGGGCATTACTGGGTGCCTGTTAAGCTGTAGGGTAGTGTCCCTGCCTTTGCCCGGGAGCTGCCCCTGCCCGATGCTGTCTCTCCCAGCAAAGCTCAAACAGGTCAGACGTCTGGCCCAAACACCCCCAGTGGAGCTCGAGATGGGCTTTGCTCTGCTGGGGACCACATGCCAGAGCCACACCTTGCCCTGGCTGAGCAGGCAGTGCCAGCTTGGCTCCTCTGAAGGTTCTGCCCTGCTGCCTGGCTCTGGCTGTGCTCACCAGCAGATGAGGGGGTCAGCCAGCTGCCACTGACCATCCCTGTCCAGTGCTCAGGTGGAGGAATGCTCCAGGGATAACTTCCATCCCCTCCCCTTCCCTGCCTACTCCCCAGCAGCGTGGTAGCCCTTGCCATACCGACTCCAAAAAGAGGTGGTGCGTGCTCTTGTCCTTTGGAGACAAGGACATTTCCCCACACAGAAGCCAGCAGTGCTGGTCCCTGCCAGTGCCAAGGGTCCATTGGTCTCCTTTCATGGGGCTGTTGCTCTCCCAGACTTCTCCCGCTCCTGGAACATCTCTGTGCCGCTCAGGCAGGGAAGCCCAGGAGCGTCAGAAGTGCCTGGCAGTGACACTGAGCCGTAGGCACGTCTGTGGGCCACCAGCCTCACACTTCCCTTCCCCAGCTGCTTTCAGGGCTGAGCCCCACAGTGCCCTTGACCCCAGAGCAGGGCATCTGGAGGCTCCGTCTGAGTTGCCCGGGATGGTTTTTCCCTTGGGGAAGCACAGCAGCATTCAAAGAGCAAGAGCTCCTTTAGGTGCCTAAAGGACACTGCTGCTCTCGGAGCAGAGCCAGCAAAGCAAAGAGAGAGAAGGAGGCTCGGGGAAACCCCACGAGGAGCCCGGCCAGGGCCAGGGGAGCAACACTGGCTGGGGCTGCGGGGGGGCTGCCTGGGTGGAAGCGACTGCCCGAGAGCAGTGAGGGGAGCACGAGGCTGGGCTGCTGTATCCTGAGAGCTCACTGGGTTCAGTTCACCGGAAAGAGTCTCGGAAAAGCCATTTCTCAATTTCTTTTCTCCTTTTTTTCCTTTTTTTTCCTTTGCTTCCAAAAAGCAGCAGCACCGAGGGGGTTAAGGCTGCTGGGACAGAGCACACTAGTCGCACTGCCATTTTTCACTTGCCAACCTTCTAGAAAATACTGCACTGGGTCCTTGGGCAGAGTCTGTGGGACTGTGAGCAAAGCATGCTGCCCTGTGGGGGTAAACAGCCTCATGGTAAAGAGCCGTTTGACATTGTAAGACTTTTCCACAGGAGGAAACGTCAGAGCACTAGTATCTGGTACATTGCTAGAAGGTAGGCAAGTGGAAAGATTTATTTGTTAAAACAAACAAACAAAAATAATGGTTTTTGGGATCACAGTTTTGCCATGGCTATTTCCTGAGATGCCATGGAAGAAAAAGACATTTCATTTCATTCATCTTGCTTTCCTTTCCGTTTGTGCATGTCCGCAAAAGAGAGAACTGAGAAGGAGGAGCAAATGTATCCCCGAGCATGCTCTACGCACCAGCGGGATACATTTTGGTTACCCCCGTGCGGTAGCAGAGCCAGACCTGGTCACTCCGTCCCCCGTCGGAAAGGTCACACTCATTGGCACGAAAGCAATTGGGGAGGACTCGTTGCCAGCGCCCGGCGCCGAGCGCAGCCGGGCCCCCCGGCCCGCGGCCCCCGCACCATGGCGGCTGGTGCTCCCAGCCTGCGCCAACCAGGTCCGACTCGCTAACTCCAACGCCTACATTTTTCAGTTCTGTTTCTCTTTGAGTTCATCCTGACCCGACGACATCATGGCACTAACGCTTTGCTTCCTCCCTTTCTTTTCCTTTGTATTTTATTTTTTACTTTTCTTTTTCTTCCAGTTGCCTTTTTGGTTTTTAGCCTGTTTTACTTTGGAAAACAAACCAAACCACCAACAACAACCACGTTCGGCTTTGCACAACTGCATCATTTGAATTTTTGAACACATTTTTTTTACAGAATACTCATACAATGACTTCTCTTTCAATGCAGTCCTCTCTCTCTCTTGTGGCACTAGGATTCAGCCTCAGAAAAGGCCCTGAGCACTTTTTTTTTTAGTGGTAGGTGCAGCATTTCACGTCTCGGTCCAGCCAGGCTAGCGGTGGAAGCGAGGGGCAAGGCGCCAGGCAGAGCATCCCCAGGAAGCAAAGTCAGCTGTGCCGGCCTGGCTGCAGACACCAGGAGAGCAGGGCTACTTCCCAGAGGGGTTCCCAGTGCTCCAGATGCAAGGCCAGCCCCCCATAGCTGTAGCAGTGTGGTGGCTGTGCCATAGCCGTGGGTCACGGAGGCCCTTGGAAGACTGGGAGTGGCAGAACACCTCCAGTAGCTTTCTCACCTAAATGAAGGCCATGACACGGGGCAGTATTCAAATAGATTTAGAGTTTCCAACAACACACTAGAGATCTAATTACTTATACATATTCATTTTAGGATAGAAAAAGTGGTAGAACAGAACCTGACCCTAAAAAGAAAGCCACTTTTAGGTCCATCACCTCCACCCTGGCCTCCAGCTTCAAGAGACGTAGGTCCTCCAAGGATACGGTAAGAGGAAGAAGAACAATTCTGCCCTCTCTCTTTCTCTCTCTTTCTCTCTTCTGCCATCCCATCGACTGCCACACACCCATCCCGAAGCTGCCAGTGTACATGCATAGCTCATGTTCGTCACCAGTCAGTCAGTCAGTCAGTCAGTCATCTAGTGTACCGAAAGGATGCTGGGATCCTGGAGGGCAGGCAGGAGGTGGCTTGGAGTCCTGTGATGAGTTGGGAGATGCAACCAAGTTTTTGTTTTGTTTTCTTGTTTTCTTTTTGCCTGGATGATTTCTGATGTTCCTCTCTGTGCTTTGCTCACCTTACTGGTGCCGACCTCTTGAAACTGATGACATTTTTTCTTTTTCTTTTTCTTTTCTTTTTTTTGTTTTTTCTGTTTTTAAGTGTTCCTGTACCTGTTTGTCATTGTATGCCTAAAAACAATCACCCCGATTTAATTTGGGCACTGTGTCACCTCACCAAGAGCCATGCGTGTCACACTCTCTACATGTGATTTTTGTTTGTGACAATTAGCATTCGGAATAGTCCTCGCACAGGAGCGACAGCTGTCTCTGGTTATCGTCAGCAGTAATGCAGCTCTAGAAAAGAGATGAAAAGGCTCCAAAGAGGAGGTTGTTAAAGACACAGCCTTGGTTCAAACTCGTGTTTTCTGCTGCTCTCACATAACCAGAGAAAATTTCCAAATTGCTGCCTCTAAAGCCAGCTGTTCCCAAATGTGCAAATGTGTCTGCTCGTGCTGGAGCTTCAGACACTTCAGCATCAGGTTGGGCTGTTGGTCTGTCGGACTGAGCCGTGTCCCTCTGCATGTCGCCGTCTGTTGTATGACACTCTGCACTGTGGCTACTCTGTTGTCTCGTGTGGCAGCGCCTGCTGCGTTTTGCTGCCCGACCTCCTGGCGCGACGGGCTTGCCAAAATCCCCTCCCCAGGGCAACCGGCGGGTTTGTGCCCGGGGTTGCTCAGAGCAGGTCCCCGCCAGGCTGCCTGAGGTGCAGCGGGGACGGGGGGACGGTGGCAGCGCGGGGAGATGTGGCCCCCGTGGCGGGGTGGCCCGTCCCCAGCCGCAGGCTTGGGCGCCTCGGGGACAGCATGTGGTGTTGCAGGGGGTCTCGGGGCCACGGCTCTTTACGAGAAATGGAGGAGGCTGCCTTTGACACCAACGCAGGCTCCATACCAAGAAGCTCCTGGAGCATCCCTGGAATGCGGCCTTGGGGACAGCTGAGCCCTTGGCTGGGCTCGACTGCCACCATCTCACACAAAGTGCTCCTCTCACTGTCACCTCGAAGCCTGGAAGTCATGGGGGGAACACCCACACTCTTCCCACTCATCCGCTGTACCCCACAGGGAAGACGGGCGTCTCTGTTATCTCCTGTGCTCCCTGGGTGGCACCTTGTCCCAGTAATGCCCCCATGTCTGGGGTCCCCTCTCCCCACTGCGGCATCCCCTGAGCAGCTCTGCAGGAAGGTCACAGGTTGTGTCTTTGTGGCCTGAGCCGTGACCAAGCCAGACAAGACCGAGATGGTGTGGGTGGTGCAGGGGGTGGTGCAAGAGTGAGGGGGAGGAGGAGGAGGGACAAGTAGAATGCACAGAAGAAAGAGGGGAGAAAAATTGGCAGAAAGATCTGCATGTGTTGAGTAGACCCCCATGTTCCCCCCATGTTCTGTTGTGTTTGAACTACTCCACGATTAGGAAACCAAGGGGTCCTGTCCTAGGAGAGCAGCATCATGATGGTGCCCTGGGCACCTGGGGGAAGCAGTGTCACCGGTGAGCAGAGGAGAGGGAGAGAACCCAGGAAAAATGGGGCAGCTGGTGTGTGGCACCCCTGCTATCCCCCACATTGCTCCTTCTTCAGGGAAGCATCCTAATCCTGCTCTATCGTGTGGCATCCATCCTACACCAATCAGCCCACAACCCTCTCTGCCCCAGGAACACCCCAATGCCCTGAGCTGACCAGGTCCAGGGCCAACCTGCACCACAGGTCCCATTGATGGGCAATGGAGCTTTTCTCTCCCCCTCCCACACCCACTGAGGTCCAGCACAACACAGGGCTCCCCATGTTTGGGTCCCAGTCGTGCTCTTCCTGGCACATTGTTCACGGGCAAATTGTGGAGGGAGATGACCCCACTCACCCCAGAAGATGGTCCCCACTTCAGGGGCAGCTGCATGGTCAATTATTGCCCACTGCTCAGAAGTCTGTCACAGTGCTCTGCCTGCCATGGCCAGGGTCCCAGGACACGTTCCTCAGGGAACTGGGTTAGCTGGGTCAAGAATAGGCCAATGGGGTGAACATCCAAGCCAACATGGCCAACTCGGAGGCTAGCAGCTATTGCAGGAGGTCTGTGGTGGAGTGAGCTTTGTGGTGATGTTGGGCAGATCTGCTGGTTGCTCTGCGGGGTGAGCAGCCAGCGGAAGCGGGGTGCTGCCACCAGCTCATGTCACAGCCTGTGCTTGGTGACCTCCACTTCCGTGCAGCAGCCCTGGCTCAGAGACCCCAATGCCCTCCTGCTGGAAGGCCCCATGAGTCCATAGCATGCTGGGGCACGTTGCCTGGGGTCCTTGTAAAGACGAGAAAGCAGCAAGGTGTTCTGTTTCATGATGCTCAGCAGAGCTGCGGGCCCACACCAGGTCTTAGATGGGCAAGGCTGGAGAGCCCATGGGGCTGGAAGGCCAGACTGACCCCAGCCCCACGGGCTCTCCTGGCTAGCAAGCGAAAGACGCAGACCTGGTGGCCTTGCTTCTTTCCTTTCCGTTGTCGGGAGTTTTAAAAATGGATTCTGCTCTGCAGCCCTGCAGAATGGTCCCTCAGGAGTGCCAGAGAGACAGGCTGGCACCATGGAGCCAAGACAGCCCTGGGAAGCTTCCACCCCACTCTGAACGTCCTAGCGCCCACCATCACCCGAGCTGCACAGCCTCTCCGCGGCACATCATCCCCACCGCCCCTGGAGGAGATGCATGTGTTCCCCATAGGCAGCTCCTGCAACTCGAGTAGCACTGGCAGAGCTGACGTTGCCATCCATCGCAGCCACCCACGATACTGCAACCCCACAGACGCCATGTGAGACGCATAAACCACACAGACACCTCCGAGCCGGCACATTGCGTACAGACACGTATCGAGGTGCACAGGTCCCTTAGTCCCCCGCATCGCCAGCCCCCGCAGAGCCACACTGCCAGCCCCAGGCACAGCTGACACACGTCCCACGGTACCGCCCCACCAGGGCTGGCGCTGGCAGCGCTGGAGCCCCGCAGCCGTGGGGATGGTGCCAGAGCTGGGCGAGAACCGAGGGGCTTCCTGGAAAATGTCACCTTTTCAGTGAAGGATCATCTGCCCCAAAGCCAAACGCTTCTTGGCTGAGAGCCTAGTTTTTGGCCCAAAAGAACCAAAAGTAGGTCAAAGACACTTTTTTTTTTTTCCCCCCCGAAAGGGAAGTTTATATTTTCTACAGCAAGATTGAATTTAGATGGAATCCTAATTTTAAATTGAAAAAAACCCACAACAACCAACCAAAATTCTTGCAGAAAATCTTCCACCAGCCAGGGACTACCATATGAGCCCAGTCAGGTTGAAGTCATTTTTAAAGACATTAAGTTCTTGTCTATATTTTCTTCCTGGTTGTCATTTAAAGTTTTTGGTGCCTTCACTTCACTTCCATACCTTAACATGTTTGAGTCTCTTCTACGGTTAATATTGATTAATTTCTTGGCTTTATAATGTTTGGTTTGGGGATTATTGCACTATCCCTGTAACATAATTTACCCTAAATTACTGATATGTGCTTCTAGCATTAGTCCTACTTTAACATAGTTTTGATATGACCATTTTCTTGCTTTTTTTTCTTTTCCTTTTTTATTTTTATTTTAATTTTTATTATTAAAAATTGCATGCATGAACTTAACACAAAAAAAAAAGTAAATGAGAATGTTACCCTGTGATAACTCTGTGATTGGAGGAGATATGCTTTCAAATCAAAAGCCATGCTCTTGTATTTTAATTTTTCTGGCCAGATTGCCCATTTCACTTGGTTGTTTTAGCGTTTCCCATCCCCAGAGCTGTGCAGAGAGGCCAGAAGGCCCCAGCCTGCCCTGCTACACCACCACAGCAGCCACACGCACATGTGCACCAAGGCACACACACTCACACAGGCACACTCTGCTTCTTCCACCCCCCTCACATCAGGCAGGATGTTTAACAAAGGACCTTTCTTCTACCCATTCATTTTTGTATCTCCAGTTCCTCCTTCTCCTCCACCAGTGAGTCACCAGCCTCTCCCTTTTCCCAGTCACCTCTCCTCCCTGCGGGAGTCAAGCCCCATCCCACAAGCACTTACCTCCCAGCAGCTCTGCCACAGAAACACTGCATTTAGCTGGAATCCAAATCATTCACGAGGAGGGGGTGTCTGCCCCCGATTTTGGGAGAGAGGGGTGTTTTTTGGTGGGCTGATGAATAGCCACAAAAAGCTCCCCCCAAGGCGGCAGAGTGACATCAGGATGGCCTTGGCCACTCTCTGTGTTGATGGGTGATGGCCGAGCTGTTGCCCCTTAGCAAGGCAAAGCCATGGCCACGAATTCCCAGAGGCTTCATTGGAATCTTAGCCAGTGCCCTAAGCGGCAGGGTGATCCCGTGAGAGGCTTTCTGGGTGTCAGTGCGTCCCCAGCACGGGACTGGAGAGACGGGAGCGCGCTGGCTCCTGGCCCTGCCCCAGAAGCTCCCTCTGAGGGGTCCCGGGAAGCACAAAGCTGGGCTGGGCAGGGGAGCCCCAAGGGCCCCATGCAAGGCTCAGGGGGTGGCAGGAGGTAGGGTGTGCAGCACACAGGGTAGCCACAGTGCCAGAGCTGCAGGCAGTGCCACAAAGGTCACGGCCACCATCGACCAAAGCAGGGCAGGTGAAACCCATCACTGAAGAGCCTCCCCAGAGCCCCTCAAAACATCAGCCCTCCTGGGCATGGTGGTGCAAGGCCTGGGAAAATGCCACTGGAGAGGGTCTGCGCTGCAGTACATGAGACCCACAGAGACCCTTTCCTGCCCTGGCACCGCATTAGGACCTAAGAGAGCAGCGCAGTATGCTTCGGGCCACCCACTCCCATGGCAGGGCTGGACAGGGCTTCCAGGTCAGGGTTTGGAGTTAGGAGAGTGGAGCTGGGAGAGGAAGGGAGTATGGAAGAAGGAAGGGAGGAAGTAACTGCCCAGCTGTAAATTCCTGCCTGGGGAGGAGGGACTTTTTTTTCTTGCCTATTGATGGGTATTTCTGCTCTCCCCCCTACTTGCTGATGGGACTGCAGCAGGGGAGGGCTCTCCCGTGGCCTCTCCCATGCAAAGCCCCCCCATCTGCAAGGAGCTCAGGACCCTAAATCCAGGCCACATCCCCAACACAGGCCATATTTTCACATTAGCAACCAACACCACACTTTATCACAAGTCAACCACACCACACATCTCACCTGCATGAAAGGATAGTCATGGCAGGGTCATTCAAGCAAGGAGGTGAAACGCCCTGGCCTCAAAGCACAGCTTGGTCTGGCACCAGAGAGTTGCCAAAATCCAGCCAGACCCTCCAAACACAGGTTCAGGCGTGGGCTGGGCTGATGAGTCACAGGCTTTGTTAGTAGCCCTCCCAGTGCAGAGAGGGCCTGGCTCAGCAGGTGACGTGGCAGCCACGCTCTGCAGAAGCTGCACCATGCTCCTGGGTGTCCCCTCTGCCCAGCTCCAGGGTGCTTGGAGAACGTCTGCAATGACCTCTGCACAAGCGTGGATGGCACTGGGAAGGGGACCTCAGCCAGCAGCAGCTTTTGGGGCATTGCTTCACCCCCAAGAGATATCCTTAGGGACAATTGGGATAGAAGTCCACAGAGGGGACAAGTGCCAGAACTGCCTAACACTTCTTTCTCCTTGTCTGTCTATTTGTGTGTTGCAGCAGTATCACCCCACTGACATCACTGGCCAGCTCAACCTCTCCGACCCCTCAGTCAGCACTGTGGTGTGACCTTCTCCCCGAGGGCCATCAGTCCTTGCCCAACACAGTAGGAAGGCACAGCCAGGACTGCCTTTCAAGGGACACTGATGGGTTCTTCTGGGTGAGATGGGAGGAAAGCATCCTTCATCAATACACAGTGACTCCATTGTATATCTCCCTCCCTTCCTAGGCCTGCTGCCATGCTCGTGCCCCAGGAAGCACAGCAGGACCAGGACAAGGTTTGGACTTCACTGTACAGAGATAATTGCTTCCAAACAGTGCCACAATAATCAGAATTGCCACTGATTGGCTCCGTGCAAGGGGAAAGGACTGCAGAAGGCACGCAGTGCCTGCTCTCCCATGGTAGCAGGGAAGAGCTGGTGCCAGACCACAAACACGTGTTTAACCTCACAGGCTGCAGCCTTCTGAGCACACACAGCCCCTCAGACGTGTGCTCCACGTCTCCCACCACCTGGAGGGCTCCAGCGATGTGCCCACAGTCCTGAGCAGCTGGAGCAGGCAGCTGCTGGTGCAGCAGGTTGGGCACATGTTCCTGCAGTACCGGGTGACTCTCACTCTGTGGCGCATCTGCCACAGAGGCTGGAAGATGTGTGCTCTGCTCCTTGCAGGGGATGGACCCTCTTCCCTTCCATACCATCGGCCCGTGGCTGTGATTCGGTTCCTATCCGTGGTCTGGCTGCAGCAGGAGAGCTCCCGCCCTGCAGCCCACGCCCCTGTGTTAATCGCGGTGCTCCGGAGCCCATGGAGTGCCGTTAGCCAAGATCCCGACTCCCACTTCTCCTGCACAGAAGACACCCCCAGGACCTGGCCATGGCCAGCATGTAGCACTCACACAGCAGCTCTCCTGGCCAGGAATTCTCCACGGGAAATGGCTCTGGATGGTTGCACTGACCTCTACCCCAGCTCCACACTGCCTCAGCACCAGCAATGCAAGGAGAGATGCTGCTGGCTGGTCACGGTTCGCTGCAGTGCTGCAGTGGCCACCCAGCCTGGCTGCACTGGCGGCGCCCCACAGCCAGCACTGGCGGCTCCCCTGCCACCCTCACCTGCAGTTCAAGCTTGCCAGCAGCTCCCGCGGCAGCCCTGAAGCCCCAGCTCACGGCGCTCCATCTGCCTGGACCTGGAGACGTGGAAAGCAGATTCCAGTTCGGGAGAAGGGAACCGAACGGGCCAGGCTGACGCCGTCCCTCCCCGCACCTCCCCCGCCTCGAGCCCACACGCCCACCCTGAGCACCCTCCCCGTGGGCGCCGGCAGCGGGGGCGAAGGCAGCGGCCCCGGGGATGAGCAGCTACCGCAGTGCACGGGCAGCATCACACCCCGTCTCCTGTCAACATAGAAAACCCACCTGCAATGTGGTACCCAGCCCCAGCGGCACGAACTGCCTTCCCCCTGCCCCAGGCTGCCCCCGCGGGCAACAGCCCCGCAGACAGGATTTTCACAAGGCAGCTGAGGTCTGTGAGCATCGTCCCACTGACTGCTGTGGCTCCATCAAGTTCATCTAGCTCCAGCTGAGAAATCGGACCCATTCTACTTTATATGTCAATGTTACATTAATACCAAGTTTTTGCAAGAGCTCAGTAAAGTCTAGACTGGATCATGAAATGGTTTATTCCAGACCTGTGTGCCTCTTTCTGTCTCTGAGTTCTGGCAAAGCTGGCAGGGAGCCGTGTAGTGAATCAGAGCCTCACCCTACCCTGTGGCAGGGTCTGCAAACAGTGGAGGGACGGGAAGGGATGGAGAAACCGACAGGGAGAAAGGCCAAGGGTTATAGAGGAGATTGGGAGAGAAAGGGCATCCCTTCATCATTCAGATGACAGAGAGCCTGGACAGCCAGGGTGGGGCACAGGCCTTGCAGCGAGGGGATGGGGACAGTCTGGAGCTGTCCAAACACCAGCACCGTGGCAGCTGGCCCTGTCCCACCTCTATCCTGGGGAAAACAGTCCCCTGCCACTGCTGGGCTTCACATCTCCTGGGAGCCAGTATGGGGCCTGGTCAGTGGGGCCAGCCTTTGGGAATAGGGGATGGGCTACAGGGATAAAGGCATTGGGGAAGCCCCCACACATCAGCCCATCCATAGGGAGATCCATCGAAATAGGATCTCCAAAATAAGAAGGTCCCCCAAGGCTGAACTGAAGGAACATCACCCATCCACAGCATCTTCCCCTTGTGCTGAGACCTTCAGGCCAGTCTCCATGGAGGCCCAGCCTCAGGATGGTCTGAGGGAAGGAGCAGGGTTCAGATGGCCATGCAGGATGACAAACAAGGTCCTAGCTCAAAATGGGAAGCCCAGGCCTTCTTGGGAAGAACTGAATGATCTCTAGAACTGGGATTGCTCCTGGGAAAGGCAAGATGACCATCCTGGCAAAGGTCCTGCAGCCCTCCCAGGTGCAGGGCTGGCAGCACTGGACCAGATGCTGCCTCCAGCAGCTCCCTGCAGTCTGCCTGCCCCACAACAGAGGAGGAAGTAGGAATCTGGCCATGTGGCAGCACACAGGGCTGGTTTCTCTCTTGAAAATAAAAATGGGAGCAAGCCACTACTTGGTGAGGTGACACTTCGTTTATTTATATGTGATTTACTGAACCCTTGCCAAGAGCCTGGTGAAGGACGCACTGACTCCTGCCACATCCCTGGTAGGTCCCAGATCTTGCATGGGCAAGAGATGGAGTGAACAAGGCTGGTCATCACAGCATCTCATTTTGGCTCTGATCACCTTGCAGTGGGTAAGAGATCAGGCCAAAAAGGGACATTGTTTCTCCTTGAAAGATGTTTTTGTCACCCCAGCTTGTGTCTTTCTCCTGGACCACAGCTTCAGATCCTTCCAGGCCATCTCCCAGCACACTCACTAAGCATTTCCAGAAGCATTTCCACAGGAAAGGGAAGCAGAGAGCAGAGCAGAGACGTGCAGGGGCAGCCCCAGCCCCAATTTGTGGGTGATGGGAGGTGAGGCAGCAGCCAGGGCTGCCGCAAAAGGCCCCTGTAAAGGGCTTGTTTGTCCCCACTCCCAACACTGAGCTAACCCTATATCTTGGCTTGGGATGGGCTGTAGCCTAGGGAAAAGCTATTGAGGGAGAAACCACTGTAGCCTCACCCATCCTTTGGCAGCTCCTCTGCCAAACCACATCAGAGGCAGCTCAAGGCTTCCTGGCCTTCACCCTAAACTTCCTGGCCTTCACCCTAAACTAGAACTTGGTTGTTAGCTGAGCCTTCTCAGCACCAGCATTCCTGATTTAATGGAAAAAAACTATCAAAAGGAGCTTTTTGCAACCAGCCCTGTCCTTGGGTAGCACACTGAAAGGTCTGGAATGGTCTGACAGCCCCATGAAGGCTTTGGAATGCTCAAACCACCCAGAGATCTTCAGGTGCACCAAAAGGCGCACGGAGAGCTCTGGGGTACACTAAAGGAAAACAATGCCTGCCGGGACACAGAAGCCAAACATGGCATTTGGGTGCAGGAAATGCCAAGCCAAGGAGTTCTGAGGGCACAGAAAAAAGTACTGAGTCTGCTGGGGTCACAGAAGGCAGTCAGAGGGTGCAGGGGGCACCAAAAGGCCCAAGGAGCAAACTGAAAGGCACACAGAGGCTCATGGGTTGCACCAAAAGGCAAATGGTGGCCTCAAAGGCACCAAGAAAAATGTGGTGTGTCCTGGGATGCACACAGGGACTCCCAGGCTGCACCTAAAGGCACAGTGAGGCATATGGGGCGTCCTAAATGCATACTGAGGGGACTGGGCAGCACAGGGGGCAGGACAAGGGGAGAAGGATCACCTGGATGCCCCCAGGAAGGGGATATGCAAATCTGAGGGTGGCCTTGGGGAGCCTCCCAAAACACTGAGAGCATTTGTGGTCAGCCCAAGCCCTGCAGGGAGCTGAGGTGGAGGCTGCTCCCTCCTGGCAGAGGCAGCTTGGCACCGTCTTGGGGGACTATGAGAAATCCCAAAGTGATTCCAGGAACAGAACTTCCTCTTGCTGGTCCACAGGGATGAGTTTGCAACAGGTGGGTGCAGGCAACTGAGGAGGGGCATGGATGGAACGCAGCCCGCCCAGGGCAGAGCCTGGCTGAGCCCCCTCAATGCACTCTGCACACACGGGGTCTCCCCCCACAGTGGGATTCCCGGCGCAGGCTGTGGTAGAACACTACAAGGGAGCCCATGAAGGTGCAGAAGAAGATGCTGGCGATGAAGGAGAAGGGTCCAATGATGAAGAAGGCAATGTAGTGCTGGGGAGACAGCGAGGTCTCCTGGCACTGCCTGAAGGACTCATCTCCAAAGGCCATGATCGGATACTTGTTCAGCTGCTCCGGAACTCTGCAGAGGAGCAAACTCTTCTCTGGAAGAGAAAAGTAGTGCTGGAGGGCACACTGGGCATCTGGGAAAGGCAGGGGCCAAGGACAAGGGGGATTGCATGCCTGCATGGGACAGATGGCACCAGGTCAGGAGGACAGGAGCCAGGGTGACCAACATCACCCATGTCAGACTACGAAGAAGGGGAACGGTGAGGTTCAGGATTCACCTGTGTGGGATGGGATGGGATGGGAGGGGGTGGGATGGGAGGTGGGCCCAGAGCTGGAGGGGGCACAGGAAGATGGGTTTGGGGCAGGATGGTAGATGGGGCAGGCAAGGAGGAGGGACTGGTTCCCAGAAGACAGATGTGGGAGCAGTGAGCAGCCTGCCAGGAGATGCCACAGAAGCATCAAGTGCAATCCACCAGCCAGCACAAGAGCAATCACACATCTGAGCTGGAAGCAAGCAGGAGAGGGTAAGCAGGAGAGGGCAGCAGTGGTGGGAGAGACTTTGCTGGCCGAGCTGTCTTTTACTGGGGCTCATGGGGGAAGAAATGCAGTATCAGAACCAGGTTCATGAAGGCTTTGGGGAAGGGGCTGAAAGCACGGCATCCTGGATGGGCCAGCAGTGATGTGCACACTGACACACAGGCTCCACTTGCCCCCTCAGGTGCTGTGTGGCACAACTGGTGCCACTGCTGGGGACAGCGCTGGGTGCCTGTCGCTGGGACATTGCCCAGCCCTCCTTTCCAGGCAATCCCTGCTGTGACCAGAATCAAATTGTGGGCACCAACTGAGGCCCAGGGGGTCTATCCACCGAAGCAGACACAGGAGCTGGCATGACCTAAGGCCAGGTTCTGGGGAACCTCACCCCAAAGGCGCTGACCACCCGAGCCCTCAGCCAGCTGGCAGCAAGGGTGCTGGGTCCTGCCTCAGCCCTGGCAGGGTGACCAGCCGGCATGAAGTGGGCAAGGGGCGTGGGAACACAGCCCTCCGGGCACTCACCTCGCACTTTTTCCCTGTTGTGGCTGAGCCAGCGCCAGAGGGGCAGGATGCCGCAGCTGCACACCCAAGGGTTGTCCTGCAGGAGAAGTGCTTGGAGCTGTGGCAAGGCGCCCGGCACCCCGGGCTCCAGCTGCCCCAGCTTGTTGCTGCCCAGGTTGAGCGTGGCCAGGCTGGTGAGGGGCTTGAAGGTCTCAGGGGTCAGCACGGTGAGGTGGTTGTAGCTGAGGTCCAGCTCCTGCAGTGCCCCGAGCCCCAGCAGTGCCTGGCTGTGGATCAGCTCCAGGCGGTTGTGGGCCAGGCTGAGCAGCCGCAGGCCCGGCAGCGGAGGGAAGGAATGCGGCCCCAGCACGGTGATGAAGTTGTAGCCGAGCCACAGGGTGCTGGTGTTGGTTGGGAGGCTCCAGGGTACCTCGCGGAGGCCCCGCTCGCGGCAGTCCACCTCTCCCGGGGAGCAGCGGCAGGCTGCCGGGCAGGCCGGTGAGGGCAGTGGGCACAGGAGCAGCAGCAAGGCCAGCCCGAGGCCGGGGGCCCTCCAGCAGCCCATGGCTGCCGCCCGAGGTTCCCTGACCTGCTGTGCTGGGATGCCGCCACAGACAGGTTGCCTAGAGCCCCACGCCTTGCCCAGCCCCCCGGCCCTGCCCGGTGCCCTCGGCTGAGCCCGGCGGTGCCGGCTGGAGGTGCTGGGCAGAGCTCGGCTCCCTGCGGCCACTCGCATTCATTCCCCTGCTCACCCGGCGGCAAACCTGGATGGGGCTCTGCTCCCGGACCCGGTTTTCCTCGGGGTGGAGCTGCACTTTTTCCAGCAAATATTTTTGCAATGATGCTTGCCCTGCAAGGTGTGGAACCGTGCCCACGTCCCTCCCTCCACCAGGCACCACTCCAGCCAGGTAAGCAGCCAGTTCTGCGTGGCCTTGGATTAACTGCTTGTGTGTGCTGCAGGCTGGAGAGCTGGAAATCAGCAAATCCAGATACATCTCTGAGCCTCCATCCAGGGACATCCTCCATGGGCATGCCGCCTCAACAGCCAGGTACAGAGGGGTGTACGAGCCCCAAACCCCCATAAGTGGCTGGGTTACCAGGAAAAAAATGTAACTGGGACAAAACCATATAATTTGCAGGTCTTATATACCCCATCTTATATGCTGTCCCACCATGCCCAGAAATCCTTAGTGGGGAGCTGTGCTGGGAACCATGGCCCACCCTGCTGAGCCAGCCCTTGCCCAAGCCCTGGATGCCCCCGGCAGGAGACCACCAGCCATGCCAGAATGAGGAGGGCTGGGATTAGATCCCATGGGCCACCTTCCTCCTACCCAGAAGGGGGACATGCCTGTGTGCACACGGAGGGTGGCACCGGAGCCCCCCAATGAGAAGCATGGCAAAGGTGAGCTTGCTGGGCTTCAGTCACCCCAAACTGGTTTGCCCTCCCCCTGGCATGGCAGTGCCAGTTCCATAGAGCTCAAAGTCTGCCTACACCCTGTTTACAATCACTCTGCTTCAAAGCCACCCAAAGCCCGGCAGCTGAAGGCTGGGGAGGAGAGGTGTCACCTCCCTGTGCCACTGCCCCTGGCAGAGCTTAGTGGGGACTGGGGCACCAGAGGACACAGCTGGCAGCACCTCATCCCACTTACAGCCAGAATGGGGGCCCGGAGCAGGGAAACTGTCCCCACTCATATCCATCAAGACCCCAGTGACCACAGTCCCAGAGGAATCCGTGTCCCTCTGCCCTATGGCCAAGGGGCTGGATGGGCAGCAAGGCAGGGCACCGTTGCACCCCAGGCCAAGACCAGGATGTTCCCAAATCTGGGACAGAAGCAGCAGGCAGAGGGTTTATTAATAGCATCCCGAGGAGCTTTGGTTTGTTTATCTATCCTGCAGCAAACTCGCTTTGCTGCATTAATCCCCATCTGGACATAATTCAGAGGAATCCTCCAACCCAGCCCAGCCCCAGGGCAAGGGCACAAACCCGCTGCCATGTGGAGCTGCAGCCCCAGCGCATCCCATCTGCAGCCATAGGCTATTTGGAGACCTGGATTTTGAGGAAGTCCCGTCCCAAAATGCTTTTCCTCCCCAGGACCTGCATTGCCCACTGCCTGCATCCATCTGGAATCAGGTGAGAAGTGCAACATTCATGCCAAAAATAACCCAAACCCCTGTTAAAAGGAAGGCCATCTCCAGCTTTTGTGCACAAAGAGCCCAGGAGGCTGAAAAGCCTGAAAACTCAGCTCCTCTGGCAGCCCCTTGCTGTCACCCTGATGGCACATGGCAGGAGAGACGTCCCTGCCAGAGACATGCCCAGACATCATCCCATGCTCCTGCCTGTCCCCACTCCTGTTCTCCACCCAGTGGCTGCACCCCGCTACAATGGCAGGTTGGGGACATGTGGGGTCCTGTACCCCAGCAGTGCCACCGCTGCCCTTTTCTGCATGCTGCCAGTGCTTGGGTCCCTGTCACTGCCCCTCCCCTGGAACATGGGGACCCAGAACCCACGCAGGAGGAGACCAGGTCCCTGTCCCCAGCCAGAATAGCACCCACCAGTGTCCTGCTCCCCCTCCACTGTGCCTCTTCCTGAGGTTCTGGGTTCCACATGGAACACGGCAGGACAGGCTGCTCTGAGCAGATGCTCTGCCAGGACAGCTCAGGTGGCCTGTGCCAGGGGAGGAGCCCCCTAGGGCACAGGGCTCAGCACTGGCCCTGCTCTGCCCAAGGTGCCAGATCAAGGGGCGCAGCCAGCATACCAGAAGCATTCCCAGAGTGATGGAAGGGATGATCCCCTCCTTCGGTGACTGGCTGGGAGCAGCAGGACATCCACAGAGGGACATGGGGCATGGGACAGAGAACCATGGGTTTGGTCACCCAGCACTGTGGGAAAGCTGGGACCCAAAGGTGCTGGGCTGAGCACAGAGCTGCTGGCACTTCTGCAGGGAGGGATGGGCCCTTCCTACACCCTTCCCACCACCCACTGTTGAGTCATTGGGGCAAAATTGAGATAGAGTGGAAGGTGCATTAGGACTCAGTAATAGCTCTTATCTATTCCTTGAAGGCTTTAAATTCTTGCATCTTCCCGGATAATTAAAGGTCCAAGTCAGGACTCACATGGAGCTTCTGAACCATACCATACCTCTGTCTGGCCTGGGGCACCCCACTCTTCTGGAAACATCTCAGCTGGGACTTTTTTATGGCAGGTGACACCAAGTGGCAGAATTGTGCATGAGCTCTGTGCAGGGGTGGGTGCTGTTCATGGCTGATGGAGTCCTCTGGCTGCAGCCCTGGCCCCCAGCACAGGGAACATCCAAGCACCAGGACTGCCCAGGAGACACAAGGTCCCTAGCAGCCCCAGAGAGGCACAGGCTGAGGTCCCCTGCTGAGCCCTGAGGGCGTTCCTGGTGTTGGAGTATTTATTGCAAGAGCTCATAAACCACTTGGAAAACAGATGCAGAAAATGGGCCCTGAGGAAGAACCACAAGAGCTGCCCAAGCAGCACCAAGCCCTGCCCAAGAGCTGTTTCAGTATCACCCCGTTCACCTCAGTGCTTCCAGTTTGGCCCCTGTTAAGCCAGTCCAACTGCCTGGGCTCTTGTCCTTGCACCCTAGTGTGAAGTCAGGCAGAGAAAGCAGGGAAAGCCATGCAGGCAGCAGGACACAACTGGAAAAACAGCAGCAGGGTTTGTATGTGCCTGCGTGTGAGGAAAGGGTCAGGCAGAAAAAGCTAAACCTGGCATGAGCCACAGAGCACAAGGCCAAGCAGGAGCTTCTTGAGATCAACTCTCCTCCCACACCAGAGCAATGTAGCTGGAGCAAAATTGGAGGTTTCCTAACAACACTATCATCCTCCATTTCAACCGTCCTGCTATCCCAATGCCAAAATTTCTCATGCAAATGGCCAGCAGAGCAAACATTCACAGCACAGCAATCCGGCAAGGCAGGTCACTTCTCCCCCCACTCATCAGAGGCAGGGCTTGCCCCAGGCCAGGATTGCCAACAAACATGACCAGGATGTGCAGCCCAGCGGGACCAAAAATGTCTTTAATAGACACAGAGCTCTCAAGGTGCTGGGTGCACCCCACAGCATCGGTGTGCCAGGCCCCTTGTCCCCTGCCTGGGGATGCTCGGTGCCACTGTCCTTGCTTGCAGAGTCACCTGCACAGGGGAACAGAACATGAGCCAGGCTGTGCTCAGAGACCAGGGAACATCCGTGATGGCTGAACCAGGTTTCTGAGTCATCAGCAGGGGAGATGAGCAGGATGAGGGGGTGGTAGCACCCTCATCCCCCGCTGCTTCACCCAAATCCCATCAGGATGGACAAGAAAGCCCTGCCCAGGCTGAAGCCCTTCCTAGGCTGCCAGCACAGCCCCACCACTGCAGTCCATACGTGGGTCTGAGGCATGGCAAAGGTCCCCAAAAGCAGTCTCAGGCTGACCCCGGGAGCTCAGCCACCCTGGCAGCCCCTCATGCTCAGCTCTCAAAGGCCGCGGTCACCCCGCAGCACAGGCACAGCTGGCAGCAGCCGCGCCGGGGGAGCAGCACTGGGGGCACTGGCTCTTGGCACAGTCTCGCCGGCTGCTGGGTCACCGCCTGATCCTTGCACGAGCCCTTGGCGGGCAGCACCGGAGGGGACCTGCCGGCCACCCGCGGCTGCTCTTTGCCAGCCTTGACGGCCAGGAAGGTGGCCAGGTCGAGGTCGAGCATGGTGACCCCGCCGCGTGGCGTGGGCGTGTTCTGGCGACACTGTGGGCATGGGATCCAGCGCTGCTCATTGGTGACGGCATCCAGGCGCTTCAGGCAGGCCTGGCAGAAAGTGTGGCCACAGTAGAGGCGCCGTGGCAGCCGCACGCCCAGGTCGTAGGAGGAGTAGCAGATGATGCACTCGATGCGCTGGCTGCCCCGGCTCGAGGTGCGCGAATGCGCCCCGACACACGGCCCCAGATCCTCTGCCCGGGGGCTGCCACCGGCCTGGGACATGCTGGGGAGGGGGTGAGAGGACGTGTCAGGTCATGGCCGGGGTGGAATGTCACATCCAAGTGCATCTGACATGTGGGAGAGATGGGGACTGCTCCCTGTGGTAGGTTCCCAGGAGCAGCAGGATCCCTGCCCAACGTCCCTGCCTGCTGCCTGCTGGCCTGCCCCATGACCAGCTCTGCCTGGAAGAGCAGGATGCTGCCACTGCAGCGGGTTGTCCCTGCATCCATGGGGGATGTGTGTGTCCCAGTACCACACTGGGAGCTCTGCAGGGAACATGGGTTGGCCTGCTCAGGGTGCAGCCTGGGACTTGGGGGGAGCATGGGATGAGCAGGAATGAGGTGGCTGGATGGGCTGGGGAAGAGCACTTGGAGACCAGGCAGTGGCACAGCCCCACTCCTCCCCAGCCCTGGGCTGTGCTGGCACAGCTGCTGGCAGCAGGGTATGGGCACAAAGGCTTATGAGGAGGGGCCTGAGGGGATCCAGCTTCATCTCAGGTGGGGTCTGGTACCCATCAGTATATTTGCAAACTTTTCCTGGAGGCCACCAAGACTCTGTTCCCTCTCCTTAGGTGACCTCAAGTGTTTTGGTGCACACAGGTACCCCTCTCCTCCCCTCCTCCCAATTCCCCCATCCCTACCTGTCCTGAAATTCTTCCCAGGGCTTCAGGGTTGGTGGCAGAAGGGCTGGGCTCTCCTGGGGGGCTGTGGCAGTCCTGTGGGGAGCATCAGGGGGGCTGAGCTGCCAGCCAGGTCCCTGTGGCTGCCAGTGGCCGTGGTAGTGGGCAGGAGCTCACCTTTCAGGGACAGGCGCTATTGGATCTGCTGCAGGGAAGCCAAGCCTGGGAGATTGGGTTACAAGCTCCTGGGTAACAAAGACCTCTGAAATCTAAGCCCAGGAATGCTCATTAACCATCAGCCTGTGCTTCATTAACAGAAGGAACTGTCCCTGTGAGCCCAAGGAGTTCTGGGCTCCACCGTGGGCAGAGGGCTTGGATGTCGTCTGGATCTGGGCAGCAGCAACAGAGTCTTCCACATCCTGGGCCACCCTTCACAGACAAGAAGATTCGGGCAGACGTCGGCCGGCAGAGACCCCGTCGCACTCCAGCCCACACATCCCCAGGTGGTCCGGGCTGTGGGGACAACTGTGACAGAAGCAGGAGGGCACGGTGGGGTGGCAGGGCTGGGACTGGTGCAGGGACACCGGGGCTTTGGCCTGGGCTGGGCTGGCAGTGCCCACGCATGGGGTGGTGCTCCCACCTGGAGCCTGGGGGTGACTCATCCATGACCTGCCCCTGCCCATCCCTGTGGGGCTGCAGGCTCTGGTGTTGGGGGCTGAGTTACCAATGCTCAGCATCAGGCTGGGGACACCCCAGCACCCCACGGGGATGCCTGCAAGGTGCATGACCCAGGGGAGGTGACAACACCAGGGAAGTGCCAGACTCTGCTGCTGGACCATGGGCAGCTGTGGGGACAATGTCCCAGCCTTGGCATGGAGGTGCTGCAGACTGAAGAAGGGAGCGTGGTAGGGGGATCCTGGGTCCAGGAGCCTGGAGAAGAGCCTATCCTGGAGGCAGGGCAGGATGGCCAGGACAGCCGGCAGCATTCCTGCGTGGAGCAGGAGAGCGCAGCAGCTCCCGCTGCAGGAAGGAGCTGCAAGGAGACAGGCAGCGCTCTCCCATGCTGCCTCCTCACCAGCAGCCCTCAGGTCATGTCTCCAGCACCCCACAGAGAAAGAATTGGGGGTTTTGGAAATGAAGATCCCCATAGGGTCACTGGGCTCTGCAGAAGGGCTCACCCCCTGACACTGGTGCCTGAGAGTGAGGAAGCAGCTCCTGCAGCCCAGCACCTCTGGAGCACATATCCCAAACCAGGACCCTGATGCAGCCCTGCCACAGGCTTCCCAAGGCAGAGCACATGGGCTGCATGTGCCCGTGGGTCCCTAGGCACGAGGGTGGCACCCCATGGCAGGGTTTTGCCCTCCTGTTGCCTGGCTGGTGGCAAGAACAGGCCAGTGGGGCCACTTTGGGACAGGGCTATGCCAGGGATATCAGTTTAGGTCAAACCCATTGACCCAGGTGGAGCAACGACCATGTGCCCTGGGCAGATCAGGCTCCAGCTGTGTGGGATTCCAGCTGTCCCCTGGCATGCCGGGGTACCACCGTGCCTGCCTGTGCTAGGGTGCAGCCCCTGGGTGCTGGCAGCCAGAGTAGGGCTGGCTCCTGGCAGGCTCAGCATACTCCCACCAGGGCCGTGTGCCCAGGGCCGTACAGGGGCTGAGGCTGTCCCAAAGCTGCCAAGCTGCCCTTCTTCCACCCAACACACAGTGCAGGCCTGACTCACCTGGCACAGGGACAGGAATGGTGCAGTACCATAGGGAGCTCTGCCAAAAAATTTACATGGGTGAGAGGGGTGGGCTTGGCTATGTGCACAGCTGGGGGCACCCCTGGCACTGCTCAGAGGCAGTGACCCCTCTGGCTGCCTCTCCTGCTCCACACACACACACACACACACACACACACACACACACACACATCCTGCCTACCCTCCTGCTGCAGCCCTTGCCCAGCCCCTGCCCAGCCCCTGCCCATCAGCCCTCGTGTCCCTCCCTGATGCCAGCAGAGCTGTGTCCCATTGAGAGGCTGTGCCCAGCTGCCTTTGGCTACTGCCCAGCTACTGCTGGGCACTCCAGCTCAGCACAGGCAGGGTTTGGGGCAGGGGAGCCCTTGGTGACAGAGGCTGTGCATCTGCCATTCTAACACCAAGGGCACCATGAGCCCTGCCAAAAGCCCACATGGATCCAGGAACAGGGAATCAAAGAACTGTTAAGGCTGGAAAATATCTTTAAAATCATCCAGTCCAATACCAACCCAGCACCACCACCACGTTCACCACTAACCCATGTCCCCAAGAGCCGCGTCCACACATTTTTTGAACACTTCCAGGAATGGTGACTCTACCATGGCCCTGGGCAGCCTGTGCCAGGGCTTTACAACCCTTTCAGTGAAAAGTTTTTTCCTAATATCCAGCCTATCCCCTGGCACAACCTGAGGCTGTTTCCTCTTGTCCTGTCACTTGTTACTTGGGGAAAGAGACCAACTTTCACCTCATTACAGCTCCTTTCGGGGAGTTGTGTGGAACAATAAGGTCTCCCCTCAGGGAAGGTAGGTCTGCAATCAGCAGCGACGCACACGTGGATGGGAAACGTGTTTTCCTATTCCACGGATTCATCCCCGGGTGCTGCAGGGACCTTCGGCACCGCGGGGTAGGGAGCGGCACCCTCAGGGAGAGCAAAGGTCTGATCGGGATGAGCCAGAGCCCTGCACTGCCACCCACGCTCCAGAGGCAGGAGGTGGCAGTCGCTCAGCACAACCCTCTGCACCCCCGTGCACCTTGGGAAGGTGAACACAGCCGGGGAGCACCCATGGGACTCTGCACGCAGCAGCCCGGGTCATCAGAGCCCTGACGAGGTCTGGGGGCGCAGCCTGCACCCTCCCCTGCTCACCCCTCCTTTCCTGGTGCTCCAGCTTAATCATTGCCCGGCTGTCTGGCAGGCAGTGCCGGCCGCTCCCGCCGTGTTTGCCATCGCCCCGGGGCTAGGCAGAGCGAGCGACAGCGGTGACACACGGCAGATGCAGCACTGTGCCCTGTCCTCCCGAGCCCCCGGCCCCCGCTCGTACCGGCCGCCGTCGCCCTGGGCTCTGCCCGAGGCACCGCACACCCTTGGGGACAGTTCTCCGTCCCCGAGCCGTGCGTGTCCCGCAGAGCCCCGGGGCGGCCCCCGCCCTGCGGGCTCCGGCGGTGGCGTGTCCCCTGCCCCCCACGCCGCGGGGCTCGGCACAGGGCAGGGCTGGCGGCGGGGACACGAAAGCAAACAAGGGGTGGATCTGCCCGTCGCCACTGCCGCGGTCTGGACAGGGAGAACAAGGGAGCTCCTTGTCCAGGGCACACACGGTGGGGCTGTGTCCCTGCCAGCTTCCCCTTCGAGCCGCACACCCCCTGGCCACCCCCTGCAGTGGGACCTGTGCCAGGCAAGGGAGTCGAGACGGGGGTGCCAAACTGACAGGCCCAAACCTCTGCTAAGCCACTGCCACCCCAGCCCAGAATACCCCGGGGGGGAGAGGCTGTTGGGATTTCAAGACTGATGGGCTCCCAGGCAGTGGTAGGCTCCTGGTGGTGGGCTCCCAGCAATGGTGGGCTCCCCGGCAGATCTGTGTGGTGGCATCCAAGCAATGCTGGCCACACAGTGCGTGTGGGGCCTCAGTGGAGGTGGGCTCCAAGCTGTGGCAAATTCCAAGCCATGGTGGGCTCACATTGCTGATGGACTCCCGGGGGTTCACAGCCAGCGCAGGCACTGCCCCAGAGCCCACACAGCTGGCCCAGACAGGAACTTCCCTTTGCCAGGCCCTTCCTCAGCCTCTCCCAAAGACTCACAAAGTCTTTCCAGACAGGACAGTCATCCAGCTTGGCAGGGCTGGGCTGAGCAGCAGCCAGTGTCCCCAGACAGGCAAGAGCAGCCTGTACTGGGAATGCCTGGGCACTACTGGATGCAGGCTGGCACTGTTGGACCCAGGCTGGCAGCAGGGCACAAGGCAGCAGCCAAAGAGCTCAGCATGAGCTGCTGCTGCCACGAGTCAGCAGGGCAACAGTTAAGCCTAGTTTGGAGGCTTTAGCACTGCCCTTACACACCCACAAGGGAAAGCAAGAAGTGACATGGGAATCCCAGAAAAGCCTGGGTGGAGGGAAGAGGCACACCTTGGCAGGGCAGGAGAGGGCTTTAATTTTATTTGCAGCACCCTGAAGTCATCTGCAAACACAGGCACTCCTCCCAAGCCCCGGCTCCCGCAGAGTAGGCAGCTCTGCAGCAGCCACAGAGCAGCTGCCGCCTGGCAGAGCAGCTGTCCCTGGGACGCCAGCAGCAGGGAGGGCTGCCAGCACCACGGAGAGACGTCAACACCACGGCGGGACATCAGCACAACAGCGGGCTTGTTCCAGGTCGATGGCAGCAGCCCCAGCTGAAAGCCCAGCCTGGAGATGCCCCAGCACACTGGGAAGAACCAGCAGGCTCCTCCTGCCTTCCTCCAAGCCCAGGGAGTTGCAAAAGGCGAATGCTGGGCCTTTGCATCCCCAGTAAGGTGCCCCAGTGCTGCCCCACTGCTGGAGCTGGCCCAGCCCTCTGTACTGGACCCATCTCTGGGATGCAGATGGGACAAGAGGTTGCGCCCAGCACCCCACAAGCCTGTCAGGAGGAACAGAATGGGGCTGGAGGTTTCCTGGTGCCAGGATGTTGTTAATGCCCACATCCATGCTGTGTCATCAGGTGCTGCCCTGGAGCACGGCCCAGCACTCTGCCATGCTTTGGCTGTCTTTGCTGTTTCTGTCCCTCTACCCCATGGGCAGTGCGGTGAGGAGGAGCAGGACCCAGATGGAGTTTGGTGCAGGGTGCCAGCAGCATCCCCACGAGGCCGTGGGATGGGGGACAACTCACTTCTGGGGAGATGGGTCCCTGATCCAGCTGGAGGATTGTCCCTCACTGCTCCAAGCTTCTCTCCACTGCTCCAGGACAGTGACGATGATGTCCTCCTCTGCCGTGCACACAGGGCTGCCAGCATCCAAACCTACCCAGGAGCAGGTGAACACTGCCCGCACCTTCCCAGGGTGGAGGTTTCCCAGCACAAGGGGTCTGGCAAGGGCTCTGTGCAGGATTGCAGACTCACAGTGCTGCCCCGTCTCCAGTGTAGTCACTTCTTGGTGACATCTGTCCTGGGACACATCATCTTCAGGGTTCCCAGGTGCCATGGCCCACCTGGCAGGTGCCCATCACCAGCACATCTGACTGCTTCACAGCCAAAGTTCACAGGTAAAAGCAATGTCAATCCAGCCAGTGCCAGCTCTGCCAGGTGCCAGGGTAGCTTCCCAGGGTGCCCAGGCCAGCAGCCATGTCCCTGTGGGGTCACCTGGCCCCATCCCATGGTCAGCAGACCCCGTGTGTGCAGGAAGGGCCCTTAGGAGATGACACAGCAGCACTTTGGGCAGCAGGAGCAGCATCTGCTGCAGCCACATTGCCTGCCAGCCCCCTGCTCCTGGCCCTTGGGTGGCTTGTCCAGGGTCACGGTGTAGAAGGATGCAGATGAGTCCCCATTGTGCATCCTCAGGCTGGCGTAGGGGTTGTAGGGACAGGACCAGGACTTGTCCGTGGAGATGGTTGGGCTGTTCCAACCATTAGCAAGGTCTGTCTGCTCCTCGACACCGTAGGAGGGCACGGCTGTGGGGTTGCTGATGATGGTGGGCTCATCTCGCAGGTAGCGAGTGATGAAGCTTTGCTGGAATTGTTCCCGTGGGATGTTAACGCTGGCATAGGGGTTCTCCACGGTGACTCCACGATCCATCTCCCTGCCCCTTGTCAGCACACGTGGCCTGTCTGGCATTGCCCAACCCCTGCGGGACAGAGCCCCTGTTACCCCGGGGTGTGGAGGGTGTCAGTACTGGGGTTTTTCTCGCAGCAGGGGAGGGGACCCCCGGCAGACCCCACTGGTTTGGGTGCAGGGAGCAGAGCTGTGCTCCCCACTCCATGATAGCCCCAAGAGATCCACACAACGTGCACATGGACCCATCAGAGCCAGGAGGGGAGGAAGGAGCAGGGGTGCAGTAGGGCAGCAGGGCACCGAGTGGGACGCAGTGCAAGGTAGGGCAGTGGGGTGGGGTAGGAATTTCTAGGGAGACACAAAGCAGGAGGGAAAGAAGTGGGGAGAGGAGCGGGAGGAAAGGGGTGACGGGGAGTGGAGAGGCAGAAGGAAGAGGGGACGGGACTAGGGCAGTTGGGATAGGGGTTGGAATCGAGGCGGGGGGCNCACACAGACAGACAGACCGGCCCCGAGAGACCGGGACAAGAACGCCCCACACCCAACACCCACCGCCCGGCACCCACCCACTGCCCAGCCCCAACACCAAGCGACCAGCCCAGCCACTGGACCCTGGCACAAGGCAGGGGCCACAAGGAACTGGGAACCAATACCAGGCACTGGACAATGGGCACTTGGCACTGGGTGCTTGGCTGTGGACAGAGACACTGTCCACTGTGGTCAGGAGGAACTGGGACCAGAGCTGGACAGGGACACTTGGCACTGGACAGGGGCAGGGGGCAGCAGGAGGTGGGCACTGGACAGAGGCATTGGGCACCAGGCAAGGCCACCAGTACCAAGGCACCAAACCAGCACCAGCCACTGGTACCAGGAACTGGGCAGCAGTAGTGGATACCAGCACCACACAGTCCACAGTGAATACCACACAGCAGGCAGTGCCACCACGCACTGTCACCACCACCAGGATCAGGACCAGGCACTGACACCAGTACAGCCCCCAGTACCATGCACAGACACCAGCACCAGCACTGTGTGCCATGCACTGGGCACTGAGCTCTGGATACTGGCACCAGCACTGGCACCACACTGGTCCTGGGCAGCAGGCAGGGACTGGGAGGGGGACACTGCACTCCACAGGTCTGTGGGAACCAGCAAACCCCGAGCACCAGGCACTTGGGCAGAGGACACTGAGCACCATGCACATGTCCTGAGCACTGGGCAGGGGACACTGGCAGGTGTCCCAGGTCTGCACCCTCTGGTAGCCCCCAGGCCCCCCTGCCAGGCTCTGCCTGCCCCCACGGGCACCCAGGTCCCTGCAGCCCAGGGTCCCACACCCCCTGCCTGGCTATGTCTGACCTGTCCAGCCCTGAGACCGCAGTGCCAGGGCTGTGCTGGAGGCCTCATCCCTGCAGCACAGCTTGGCTGTGGTGTGGCCTTGTGCCCCCCCAACAGGACCTTTTCCAGGGTGGGTTTGGGGGGTTTCCAGGGCACTGCTGGATGGTGACACACATGAGGCTGGATGGAATGAGGACATGGCTGTGCCAGGGCAAGGAGAGGGATGGTGGCAGCTGTGCCAGTCTCTGGCACCAGAAGTGCTGCAGTAGAAAAGATGTAAGCATTCAGCACCCTCCACCCTACTCCATCCATGTCCCTGCTGTGTGACCCTGCTGTGATGCCCTCAGCCACTGTCACTCTTCCCATCCCCAAGGCCTCCAAAGTGGCTTGTACAGAGCCCCAACACCTTCCCACAAGCAGTTCTGTGCAGAACCTGTCCCTCCCCTGAGCCTCAGGGATGATGGGACAGCATCCTCCTGGACAGGCTGGGGACAAATACCTCAAATTGCAGCTGAATCCTCCTGCGAGTGAATTACATTTCCCACACACATGCGAAGGGAAAAGCCACTTCCTTCTGGCCTTCTGACAACAAAATATTTCTCACCTGTCCTGAGGAGCAGAGGCTGCCCAGGCCAGTCCCTTGGCACTCATGGAACAATCAGGAGAACTCCAGAGGGTAATGGAAGCCTGCCTGCCCCTGGCAGCACTGTCCTTGGGATGAAGCTGCCAGCACCTGCCTGCAAATCCCCAGCTCCCCTATCTTCCCTCTGTGGCTGATCCCTCTGTCCCCGAGCCTGCTGGGCTGGCAGCTCCCAGAATATAGTTTCCCTGCAAGGAGACTCAGTGACCTTCCAGGTGGTGGAGGGAAAGGAAGATGGAGGCCTGGGATTTTCGAGGGGGAGAAGCTGACCCGCTTCTGACCAGTTCTAGCATTGAGAGGGTGGCTTCATACACTTCCGTGCCTCAGTTTCCCCTCCGAGGACTGAGAGGGGGGGTGCAGCAGAGCACATGCTGTGAAAAATCAGCATCACAGCACACAGCTCTTAGGTGGGAAAGCTGCAGAACTCCTGCACAGACTCCTCAGGGCTTTTCTGCCATCGCAAGGTCGCCTGGAGGAGAACCACCAGCAGCTCCTGTCCTTTCACTGGGCCCAGTTTTCCCATCTTGAGCTGTTTCCCCAGAGAAAAAACTCATCTATTTGACTAAGCAGGAATAGAAAAAGAGGCATCCTCCAGCCAGGTGTTCTGCAGTAGCCCCCCAAGCCTGCCGGCCTGTGCCTGGCGTGTCCCTGCCTGCACAGCGGACGTCTCTGTGGCTCTCTCCAGCAGCACTTTCCCCTTTCTCATAGAGCCTCAGGACTGGCTGGGTTTGTCTGTTAGCCACAGATTTCCACGCGCAGCCCTGTTCCTGAGCAGCATCGGGAGCTGCGAGGCTGCAAGGCAGGCACAGCCCAGGTGTGGAGGACCCTGTGACCATACAGCCCCCGTGTCCTAAGTGCCTTCCCTCTCCCAAAGGGGCTCCCACATGAAGGTCACCTTGTAGAGCCTCGGGCATTTTCGGGTAGGGAGATCGAACGCGCCATCTGGGGCTGCAGACCCCACCCAGCCACTTGGAGCAGAGTGTCAGCCGGGATCTGAGCTGCCTCCATGCTGGGGTTGTCTCTCAGCTCTCTCAGCATCCAGTCGTGGCAGCTCCCATCTCGCAGACACCTCCTGGATACACTCATTCCCTGCGTGACAGATCTGCAGCAGCCCCAGATGAGGAGAGGTCTCACCTACCAGTTGCAGCAACCCCTAATCTGTAGCCTGAAGTTCAAATGTTTCATTCCTTGCCAAGAAAGTCTCCGAATTGAGCTCCAAGGGCCACATCCAGAAATCGTGTGTTGCTCCTTGGGGGGTTTGTAGACAATGGAGGATCCTCAGGTGGAAAAGTTGCTGCACCAAAGCTCAGGCGGCTTGTTTGGAGTTGTCCCATGTGAGATTCCCCAAGTGGGGAGCCAGCGGGTGCTGCAGAGCTGTGCCCCCCTTGAGTAAATGGAGGAGCTGAACTAATGTGAGGTTTTTTGTGGCTGAAAACCAGCCTAATTTCCTGCAATTGTTTACAGAGGAAAAACAAACAGAAAAAAAACAACCAAAAACTCATTGCCCACCCTGGAGATGTGCTGTGCTGGGGGGTGATAGAGAGGGAGGGTCTCAGAGACTCCACACTACTACCAGAGGCATAGTGGTTTGAGGAGGAGCCTGGGAAACTACAAGAAATGGGGGGAAAAGCCAACCTTTTTTTTTTTTTTTTTTTTTGACTGGCTCGTGACCTTGCTGGAAGCCTGAAAACCAGGGGGCAGCCCATTGGAGGGAGGGGTTCCCAGCATGGGCTGCGGGTGCTGCAGGGGCAGGAGCATCCCCAGCTGTGGGACATCAACCAGGAGGAAAGTGCTGGCTCAGGAATTCCTCAATCCCAGCCCAGGAGTTCTGCTCTCCTCCCAGCCGTACCACGGCAGGGCACCCACAGCCCATGACCCTGCGTGACCCAGCACAAGCTGTTGGGAATTTTTGCAGGACACCAGTAACTGCAGGAATCCCCTGGGATGCCTCAGGTCGCTGTTGCTTCACACATAGCAAAAGGCACATTTATTTTGTTAAAAAACATGTAAACAAACAAACCAGAAAGCCACAGGCATATCCCGTTCCTGGCCCTCTTTCTGCTGGGGACAGGTACTTGTGTGGCATCCCAGTGGTGGAGCTCTCCCAGTTCCAGCTCTTCCCAAGGCTCTCCCAGACACCAGGAATAAAAATCTCCCGAACCGATCCCGCTTGTAAGCATTTCCCTGGGGCTCCCGGGCGCTGCAGTGCCTAGCGCAGGCACAGGAGGGTAGTGATGCTCTTTGCATCCCGTCAGTACCGGAGGATGATGAAGGGAGACGCTTCCCCGAGAGAAAGGTTTTGCCACCCGCGGAGGGGACAGCTCGGTGAGCCCCCAGTGCGGATGGTGGCCGCTCACCAAACCTTGCGGGGGCTGAAGGCTTCGCTGAAGCTCAGGAGAGCCTGCGAGTGGCCGGCGTGAAGAAAGGACACGGGGAGGGGCTGGGCCAGTTCGGGGATGGGAGAGCAACCCCCGAATTCAGGCTGCGTGAAGCACATGTGGGATAATTCCCTTCAGGACATCACAAGTCTCCCGCCGCAGAGCACAGCTGTGCAAGGTTTTCTTCAAGGCTTTTACCTTAATTCTTAGCTGCCTCCTCATTAAAATCAGAGAGAGGCCCTGGGGTACTGAAGGAGAGATCATAGAGTGTGGGAGGCACCAGTGGGGTGAGCATTCCATAAGGGGAACTCCACGGATCAGTGCCACCAGGACACCAGGACTCAGCTGTCACCCACTGAGGGGGGGCTAGGGGCTGTAGGTATGAGGGTGCCATGGAGGGGATCCCACTGGTGCAGGTCTGAGAGGCAATATAGGGAGCACAGAGCAGGACCCAGGGATAAAACTGCCAGAGACGGGTTTTGAGGGCTCATGGAAGCTGCAGGATTTGGTGCTTTCTGCCCTTGAGCAGCACAGCCTCTCACTAACACCCCGGGGTGAGACTCCAGCACAAAACACAGCACTGTCCTCAGACCTGTGCTCAGCATCCCGTGTGCGAAGATCCTGCCCTGCTTGCCTCCATGTCTGCCCAAGGCATGCAAGGAGTTTCCACAGCTCTTGGTTCCATCTCAGGGAAAGTGATGTGTCCCAAAGGATGGCAGCAGCTTTTAAAGCCCAAATGGAGCCCGAAAGTGACCTGCCAAAGCTGCTTGGTGAGAGGGAATTCCTGTGGGGCCAGAACGTGTCCCATCCCTCGTGTCAGCACCTGGGTGCACACGCTGGGCTGTCCTGGCCCCAGGACCCACCCTCCAGCAGGCCAGGTGCTGCTCTCTGTGCCAGCTCCTAGCACTCAGCTCTGTGTGGAGGGGCAGCACAGGCTCCTCTGCAGAAGCCTCCCGAGGCCCTGCTGCTCACCCTGCAGCACAGCACAGCCCCGAAAGGGCTGGCAGCTCCTCAGATCCGACAGTGTCCCTTGCCAGCGCCATCCTGCTCACGCTGCGCTCTCCCGATGTGACATCCCAGCCACCCTGCAGGCTCACGGGTGGGGACAGGGATGCACAGCTGGGGCACACGTGCTCGTGCCCTGCCCGCCCCTCACGGTGCCTGCAGGGACAGGGACACTGCAGAGGCACGTCCACGGTGCCCAGTGTGCCGGGGCTGCTCAGAGCCTGTGCTCCTGTCAAACGCCTGTGTGGGGATGCTGAGCTGCAGAGCCCAAAGCCTTTCCAGCTTAATGCCAGGATCTTCCCTTTGCAGGGGAATGCCGCGTTCCTCAGGGATGACGAGTTGGATACATAACCCAGTGTCCAGGCTGGCACAGCCACACCGACACCACGGGAGTGGGCCGGCGCCTGGCCCGCTGCCGGCCTCTCCCCGGGCTGCAGGAACCAGAGAGGAGCCGGTTTCCTTATCGCCCTCCCGCAGTCCCTCTCCGTCCCTCTCCCCTGCGGCTCCCGGCCCGGCCGCCCCCAGGTCACGCCGGGGCTTGGCAGCGGCGCAGGGGAAGCGAGCATTGTGGCTGCCCACTGCGGCCCAGCTGGAGGAGAAAGCAAGGATTTCCTGGCCTGGAGCAAGTCCTTCCCGTCTCCTCCCAGCTGCTGAGAGCTTTGGGGCTGAGGGTGGGCTGTTCCAAACAGGCTTTGGACCAGAAGCCGGGGCTGCCCCTGCATGGAGCTTCTGCTGAATGCGCAAGGAAGTAGGAGGCAGCACAGATCTGGGCGCTCCTGTTGGCAGTGTCAAAATCTCCCCCTCTGTTCCATCCTACCCATAAACAAAATCCCTGCTCCAGCAGAGCCTTTGGCCAGCACAGAGATGGAACAATGGTGCTCGTGCATTCTTACTGACAATGTGCCACAGGGACAGTGGCAGCCGGATGGCCTTGTGCCTTCACACAGAACTTTAGGACGAGCAATTCGCCTGTTGTCAAGCTCAGCCCAGCCCCATGACAGGTCGATGCTGTGGGGATCTGTGTCCATGGGCCATAACCTGCAGCTCCCTGTGCAGAACCAGGCAGCAGTAAACAGCCCAGCATGTCTTCCAAGGCTAAACCCTCACATTGACACCTGGAAAAGGGGCTGTAAGAGCCCCAGCTGGGACACAGGGCTGGGCAGCTCACATAGACAGACATGTTTCTTCTTGCTCAAATGTCACTTCTCCTTCCTATGGAGGGAGCAGCTGAAGCGGGGGCAGCTGCTGCTCCCACCCTCACGGGCTGCTGAGCAGCCAGGTGGGCAATGCCACAGCTTCCGCTGTGCCACGACCTTATGCAGTGACTGCACCTGCCGATGGTTTTTTAGGACAAGGGTTTGTTTCCTGCTATATTTCTGTGATTGAAAATTTCCAGTCCTGGGGATGGTTGTGGCAGAAGGACTGTCACTCATGTCCTGGCCTGGGGCATCCCCAGCACTTTGTCATCCTCCCCTTTGGCTCCTGCCCCGGGGATGGATTAGGGATGGCATCATCCTAATGGCTGTGGAGGCTTGGCTGTGGCTATCTGGGGCCGCTCTCCACACGGGGAGCCTGCAGACCCTGTGCAGCACCCAGCTCCCAGCTAAGCCCTTGGCTCCGGCTCTCTCCCAGTGGAGGTCTGGTTTCTGTCCTGCCGTCTGCCTGTCCTCCCTCGCTCCAAACAGTCCCCGTTTGTTTGGTTCTCGCTGCCGGCTGGAGCCGGGGCCGCGTGCCGGGGCCGCCTGTGCACAACGGCTCCTTGTTCACCGCCTCCTTCCCGCTCGCTCCTTGCCTGCTTTAGCAATTATCCCAATTAGCTGTGCCCTCTCCTTGCTCCTCAACTGCACTCGGACCCTCATCCCTCCTGCTCCGCATCGGTGACAGCAGCGCTGCTCTCCGGAAGGGGCCACCCCCGGGCCTGAGGGGTGTGGGCACCGGGGCGATGTCTGCCACCTTCCTGGATGGGAAACAGGCAGGCTGTGCAGAATTCAGGTGGCTGTGGTCCTTGCAGAATCCCAGGACTCTCTTCAATCTTCTTTGGCACTTGAGGAGGGTGAGGAAGCTGTGCCGAACCTGCAGCTCCCGGGGTGCCACTGGCATCTGCCTCTGCTCCTTTGCATCACCTGGGTGGGTGCTGCCCGTCCTGCCCCAGCCGCACCGGTGCCCCCCTGCCTCGCTCCCCGGGCGCGGGGGTGCAGCCAGACGGCTTTCTGCAAGCCACGACCCTCGTGCCACCGCGGCTGTACCATCCTCATCCTCCCACAGCTGCCAGCTCAGCCAGAGCCGGGGGCGGGCGAAGGTTGAGGTTTCCACCTGCTGACGAAGGCTGGAGCACTGGAGGGACTTTTCCACAGCATTTTCCGGCAGTGCCGTGCTCCAGGGCCACCTCTGCCCCGTGACCCCACGGAGAAGCCGTAGTGCAATCCCTGGGGAGGTGCCGGGTACAGGAGCATCCCTGCCGGCAGAGCCCAGCAAGAGGAGCAGGACCAGTTATTCCTGCGTGCTGACAGTGCTTCGTGCATCTCCCAAACTGGAAACCCAGGGCAGGCAAAACCCCGGATCCTCTGCCCGTGGCCACGCCAGCCCCTGCAATGGTGGAGCCAAAACAGGAGCGTGGGCAGCCCCCTGCCAGCATCCCCGTGCTGCAGCTATGCGGGGACACAGCACCTTGGCAGGGGCATCACCAGGCAGGACCAGCACCGGGCTGCTACTCCCAGGATGGCTCCGAGCTCCCTGCCCGCGCTGACAGCAGCCCCGGGCTCCCGGGGTTTGATCTTTACCGCTCGAGCCGGGCTGTCTGCTCCCATTTGCGTCTGCCGAGGGAGGGATGCGAGCGCCCGGCTGGCGCAGGCTGGCAGCTCCGTGCTGGCACGCAGGCAGCCGCCGGGCAGGCGGCCCCTGAGCTGCTGCAGAGCCTCCTCCACAGCCCTGCCAGCACTAACCCCGTGTGCAGATTAGGGTCCTGCAGAAGCCAGGGCTGGGTGAGCCCGGGCAGGTGGGGGGCTCCCAGGGACCCCGTGTGCCTTGCTGGGGGACAGCCCTCAGCCTTGAGCCTTCACCATCAAAGCAAAACCCTTGAGCCTGCAGCCTCAAAACTGCCCTTTCTTCCCCATCCACGGGACCGTGACGGCTCCAGAGCACCTGGGGGGGGAGCTGTGGGTGCTCAGTGCCCTGCAGAGCTTCTCATTTCCCCCCACATGCCCTCAGCAGGCAGGGACATGGCTCATGGTGGTCCAGGTCTCTCTGGTTACCACTGTCCTGTTCTGGGGACACAACACAGTTCCAGTGGCACCTCACAGCTCCTGCAGCAGTCTGGACGTGTTGGGTCCCCCTCCCCAGGTGGAGCCCTGGTTTCTGTTATGGGGAACGGCCTCATGTCCCCATGTCACCCTGGCTCCAGTGCTCCACTTGCTTCCCCACAGCCTGCACAGGAGCACCAGGCTGCTGCAACCCCCTTGTGACCAAAGGTCTCCCTTCAGCCAAGGCACCAGGCAAGGAGTCCTTTCTGCAGGGAACAGAGGGGACAGACAGGCCTGGAGGTCCTCAGCAACATCCCAGCATCCTAGCACCAGACATATTGGCCCAGGCTCTTGGAGGACTGGAGAAATCAGGGTAATGAAAACCCCAAGGCTGGATGATGCTGTCAGCCCCAGGGAACATCCCCAAGAGCTGGTGCAGCCCCTCCATGCCTGCCCTGTGGGATGCAGCCCCTCCCAGGGACCCCCTGCCACAGGTCCCACGCTCCCAGCTCCCACGCACAATGCTGGGGAGTTCGCCAGCTCGAGCAACTCCTCGTGCCTGACCCACTCCCCCTTCCAACCTCCCATCCCCAGGCCTGTGAGCCACCCCTCTTCCCCCCACTGCAGCTCTCCCACCACACACTCAGACCAAGTATTGGCTGAGCTCCCTGGGCTCTGGGAGTAGCAGCAGCCCCTGCTCCAGCAGCCCCCCAGGGCCCTGCAGCCTCTGCTGGAGCAGGAGCAGTGCCCAAGGCCAGCTCCCAGCTGTGCACCCACACAACCCCCCAGAAGGGTTACAGGCATGAAGGGAAAACAAAATCCTCAGCTCAATGCTCAAATTCACCCAACTGACCCAGAAATGCCGCTGTGGTGCTCCACACAAGAGCACAGGTTGCCCAAGCTGAACAGAAGGGCCAGGAGGAAACCCGGGGTTACTGCCAGCTGCTGAGAGTGGGGATGAGGGAGCACATTGTGCCCTCAGGTCCTGTCAGGACCCCAGGACAGTCACACTGGGACAGCAGGATCCCACCACCTGCAAGCACAGCCACAGCCTCAGGCATGGGGCTGTGTCCAGAGCAAGGGGGGGCAGCAGCCTGGAGCAAGGCAGAACTCGATGGGTCCCATCCATTACCTCCATGGAAGTTTTCCTGCAAAAGCTGAAATTATACTGCAAAAACAAACCTCTGCTTCGGTCTGGGCTGCTGTTCAGAGCTGTGTCCCAGCTGAGGCAGCACCCAGGAAGGAGGAGCAAGACTTTGGGCACCGTGGCATCCGTGCCAGGACCACCGTGCCCAGCAGGCACCTTGAGGGCACACGCGGTCCTTGCTGCTGCTCCCCCTTCCTGACTCAGTTTGTGCCTGGCCGTGGCATCCAGGCGAGCAGCGCTGGAAGTTACGAGCGCCGGGCTCTCCCAGGGAACCAGCACAGCAAATGCTAAATGCCACCACAATTACAAGGCGCCTGCCGCAGCCCTAGAGTCGGCACCGGAGTTGCTCCACCAGCCCTGCACTCGCCCAGCCCGTGAAGGAGGGCTGGGACAGCGACTGGATCCCAGCTCTGGCACATGCTCTGTTTTCTTCCGAACCTCAAATCCCTCAGGCTCTGTTAAACCTGGCATCGCCGGGCGGCACAGGCTGGGGGAAGGCTTCTGCAGGGCTGCCGTTTCCATTTCTGGGCCAGCCCTGTCCTGTTTTACTTGGACACAAGGTGTTTTCTAAAGGAAATGGGTCTTCCTTGCACCCTCTCACCCCTGAAATGCAGCTCCAGGTTTTTGTGGTCATCCCTACCTAGGCCAGCAGTCCCTGGGGAGCTCCACACCATCCCCCTCATTCCCCAGTAGCACTGCAGGACTGGGAAGGAGTCTGACCTGTATGTGCTTCTGTGGGGTCACCAACCTGACGTGAACTTCTCCTTCTCCGGGGAGTCCATGGGATTGTGCCTACCTGGGGAGGGGGAAGATGCAGCCTCAGATGAAAAAGGGGGCTCTGATGGGAGCAGGAGCCCCACTTGTCCCACAGGGCCTGTGGCTCAGAGTCTGGACAGTGTGTCACTCTGGACCTTGTGCAGGGTGGCTTTGAGGGACATCCCACCACCTCTCTGTGCCCTGGTCTACTGTTTGACCCCAATGAGAAAAAGATTTTCCCTGTGTAGCCCATAGGGAAATCCATCTGGAATTTCCCATGTCCTCGCTTGTGGCTATGGATCCCCATCCTCTCTCCCTCCTTTCAGGAGATAACTGTGGCGAGCAGTACATTTTCCATGAATGTTCTTTTATGGCAGCTGAGGAACTCCAGGTCTGCAGGCAGGGAGTTAGTGGTGAGGGGAACAATGGTCACAACATCTGAGGAGAGAGGATGTGGTCCCTCTGGCCCTGGCCCCTTAACCTCCCCCAACCCATGTGCATACCCCTTCCTCCTGCTCCTTCCCCCTTCTCAGTGCAGCACCAGCAAGGTGGGCCCCCTCTTCACACCCAGGGTTCATAGAAGTGACCAGAGTATTAATCACTAATAGTAAAAATAATGAAACTCCTTGGAATCTGTTGGGGCTTTAGGAACATCCATAAACTTCAAGCTGCTCAGAATACCATGTGTGCATCTCAAGGTTTGTGTGTGGCTTCAGACACTTTGGGGGTCTTCTGAGCACCACTTCTCTTGTGGTGGGGTCTCTGTAGACAGCTGCAAGCCTAGAAACCAGTCCATGAAAGCCCCCACCATGGCATTAGGACTGTACTGCAAGAGCATCGGTGGTCAGGTCATGACCACCAGCAACCAACCCACACACTGCTTTAAACAGCAGCCAGGGAACAGCTCTGCAGCAGCTGGGGCATCCTTCAGCTACCAGCTGGCAACAAGAGACTCTGCTGCTTTCTTGGCAGACATTTCAGTAGCGTTCCTCCTTCAAAATGGTGTTTGGTCTGCCTGGACAAGCTGCACAGACAGCTCCTCTGGTGGTTTTGATGGAGCATTGTGGCCGATGAGAGCCCTGCTTTCCTCTTCTGTTGGGATCTGTGCTGGGCTGTTGTGGCCGCCTCAGCCAGGCCTGGAGAGTCTCAGCCTGGGATGGTGCTGATTGTGGCACTTGGGGTCCCTTCTCCTGGTGCTCTACCCAGAGAAGGAGAGGCAGTCCCAAGGGGATGGAGCCCAGAGGATGAAAACACGGGGTGTGGGTAGCACGTCCATCCCTCCCAGCCAGGCCAGGCCGGGCTGCCCTGCAGCCCCAAGCAACCAGCTGTAGCTGAAGGTGCTGCCCCACACAGACCTGCAGAGAAAGCTGCTCTCTGCAAAGCTGGGGATGAGATCATGTTTTTGTGGGTGAATTATCTGTGTGATGAGTGATTCACCAGAGCAAAACAAGATCGATGTGAGAAACAGACAGGATTTTGGGAAGATCTGTGGATGTGTGCAGGACCCAGACAAGCGAACTTGGTGACAAGAGCAGCAAGGAGCAAAGAAAGGTGGCCTGAAGTGCTGCCACCAGGAGCACAGACAGCATAGATGGGGGCCCAGATGCTGGAAAGGAAAGTTTGGCACACACAGAGCTGTCAGCCTGCCCAGGTGGGGTGGAAAGAAAAGCCTCAGGTGCCATCACAGCGCAAGGCTGGCACCAAGTGAGAGCAGGGCCGTCCTCTCAGAACGGGTCCTTCCCACAGGTGCTAGAAACCCAGAAGGGCAATAAAATCCTGAGTAAACAGCTGGATGGCTGAGCAGGTGATGGCTGATGGTGAGGAAGAAATTTAGGGCCAAATTATCTTCTGGTTTCACCGTTCATCTCAGAAAAGGCTGGCCAGCAGTGTTACAGTTCCCAACACATTTACAGAGCAAAGGTTTCGAACTAATCCAGTCAAGACACTGGACAGGAATGAGTCTTGCAGAAAGAAGCTGTGGTTTCACACAAGGCCAACACCAGCAGAATTACAACAGTAACCTCCTGACTATAAACAGCAAAACCTTGTTCATCTGGGACAAATAAAGGGAATCCACTGGCAAAGTTGCTCCTGCATGCCTGTCCAAGGAGAGCTGGACCCGAGGACAGCAGATACAACTGAGCTGAGGAGCAGTCTCTAAACCCAAAGGTGTTCTTGGCCTGCTGACAAGATCTCTGAAAATGGTAAAATACATCACTGCTCCTTGTAAAACCCAGGAGAGCGCCCATATCACATCAGCAGAGCTCAGAAGGCATTCTGAGGATATCCACATGAAGCCAAAATATGTACATTTATGATAACACCCAATGCAATAGGTTTTTATAAAAGATAATGCAAACATGTATGTTTATATGCCAAAGTTAGGTGTTAAACCAGGAGTAAGAGACAAGACCCAAAGGCAGAGGTGGCCACAGAGCTGTGGTTTGATAGGGTCATCACTCAAGTCTGAGCCACACAGGCCCAAACAGAGACGGAAGGTCTGGGTTTTGAAGGATGAGATTATTTCAGTTTGGGTAGAAAGCAGAGATCTTGGGGGACCGACTTAACAGAGGAAAGGGAAAGCAAAGGCAGAGCTATTGGGGCAACAGGAAGATCCCAGCACCTTGGCACAAACACACTCCTATTCAGCAGAAAAAATGCCAAATGAAATTTACGATTATTTTTATATAGAGCTGTTGCTTAACTCACAGAATAGCATCATAATAACACTGTGTAGCTGGGTCAGCACGGGGATGCCATATGAATTAATAACAGAAAATAGCTCATGCTCGTTCACTTCCTGCAATTTCCTCTGCACAGTGAGCTCAAGCGTAAGATCTTGGCTCTTGCTATCTGCACCCAGGCACGTTAGCAGGGAAGGCAGGAGCACCTGACACAGGGAGTATGGGGAAGATTAAGGGAAACCCTGTGTAGCAGTGTTAGAGTGCCAGGCAGCAGCAGCCTCACACTGATTTTGGCAGGAGAGGAGATCAAAGAATGGCACTTAGAGGGACTAGAGGCATTCAAAAATCCCTTATCTGGTGAGAGAAACTCAAAGATTAAAAACTCAGCCATTGTCAAGAAGGGAGCATGGATTCCCAGGTGGAGGTGATGCTGCAGGGTTCCCACAGAGAACCTCACTCTAGGGTCGGTCTGGCCTGGGAATGGACCACAACTGGGCCCTTGGGGTACCGGGGAATCCTTCTGCCCTGGCGGCTTTGGTCATCTCTTCCAGATCAGGAAGAGATGCACCTTGGTGAGATTTTTAGCATCATTGCCTGAAGTGTGGGTTAGAAGATCATCTATGGGCTGCATAAGGCCTGGTAGAGCTGTGAATTGTAACCTCCAGCTCCCGTGTTTGTCCCACCAATGGCAGGGCCAGAGGACAGTGATGGTGTGAGGACAATGTGTTTGTGTGGACACGATACAGCCCCAGGACCACACAGATCCCTTGTTACAGGGGCTGGATCTTTGCTGCAGCAGGGCTGGAGGGTCAGCAAGCAGGGCTGGGCAGGGTAATCTTCAGGGTGGGCATAAAAATCCAGGCAAAATCCTGGAGGAATATAAAAAACTGAAAAACAGCAATGAGTGACATGAGCAGGGAAACCCCAGCAGCACCCAAAGGAGCCTGGTGAGCCCCCACCAGCATCCTGCTCCAGCCAGGGATGGATGAAGTGATGGAGTGGGTTTATATTGGAGTGTGCACATGGATGGGTCACTGTTTCTGGGGCTGGGGCATGGGAGCTGGAGGGATCTGTGTGGAGCTGCCTGCTCATTTGGTCACTTGCGTGTGGGGTCCCTATTCTGGAGGCCCCCACAGCAGGTGGAGAAGTCAGCCTGGCCTCTAATATCTGCCAGGGGACATTCGTGCCTCTCACATCTGCAGGAGCCAGGAAGCGTGGACCAGGAGTCATCTGCTCAGGGCACCTTGTGGGGTGTCCCCAGGCTGTGGGGTCCTGCCTGCCTGTGCCACTATGGGGGTCACACCAGCAAGCCCATGGTCATGAGTGATACCCCCCAGTGCTCTGCAGGGACCTGTCAGCATTGCTGGGACCCAGCGGTCCTGTGAACCCCCACCCATCATGCTGAGTGCACCGTGTCCCCAGGGACCAGTGAGTCCCCGTGCCCCGGAGCTCAGCAGGGACTGGGGGGCTGTCAGGGGACCCGCTCTGCTCCCCTGGCAGCCGGTGGCCATGCATCCCAGGGGACACAGTGGGGTGCATGGCTGGTTTGGCAGTGGGAAAAAGCAGTGGTGAGGAAATTCCTGTCTGTCCGACCTGTTCCCAGCCCCGGGGGCTGCAGTGGCTGCTGGCAGGGCCTCACTCCCCGCTGCTGCCCCACAACCGCGGTCCCGGAGCGGTAAGGCCGCCGCGAAGCCGCTTCCAGCGGCGCTGGATGCTGAGTCACCGCGGGCCCCTCGGAACGACCCGCGGGGGCCCGGCCGGCGGCGGGAGAAGGAGCGGGGCCGCAGGGAGGGTTCGAGAAAGGCTACGGGGAGAACAGCTGTCCCCCCACAGCCCGGGGAGGCTGAGTTTGGGGCAAGAGGCGCTGTGGGGTGGGGAAGCGGAATGTGTGGGACAAGGGGAGACGGTCGGGGCAAGGGGACTGTGCGGGGCGGATGAAGGGGTGCGGGGGGG
>WAAG01020556.1:101224-125872 GCA_013390105.1 Tichodroma muraria
CTGTGTCAGCCCAGGGGCGGTGGGGGTGCGGGGTGCTGCGCCAGGGCTCTGCGTGGTGGGGTGTGACAGAACGAGCGTGGGAACGCGGTGACAGTGCGTGGCACTGCTGACCACCCGGATCTCTGTGCTCATGGGCGCAGCGGGTGAGTGTCTGTGTGAGAGCTGCAGGCAGAGCCCCCGGGGCTGCTGCTTTGTGCGGGAGGTGGGAGGATATATGCTGCTTGTGGGGCGCGGGGTGCAGGATGTGGGGTGCAGGATATGGGCCCGTGATGGGGAATGAAAGAGGCAAGGCGTCCCTCCGCAGGGCAGGATATTTGCGGGACCCCAGTGCTGCCAGCGCATGGCCCCCGGGACACTCCGACTGGGGTTGGGCAGGGATCCAGCCCACCCTCCCAGCCCTCAGGCAACCGGGGCTCAACCCCCACGGCCTCTCTTCATCCCCAAAGGCTGCTGCTGCCGCTGCAACCAGATGGCCCCCTGAGGCCCCCTCCGCCAGGCCTGGCAGCTCCCGGCGGAGCAGGCATCCCTCTAACAGGATTTGCAGCGTGATGGAGGAGAACGCCTTCGCCCTTCTCGGAGGAGAGCCGGGCTGGCGCAGGGGCAGCTGAGGGAGAAAATGGCCTCAAGCTGGCTGCTCCCCATCTCCTGCCCCCAAACGTGGCCTGTCCTCTCCACCAGCCCCAGGACAAGGGCAGGGAGCTGGGAAGGTGGGGAGAGGAGGCTGGAGGGAGAAATAATAGCAGGGACAGATCAGGAGCAAGCGATGGAGGTAAAAATAGATCCACTGAGCAGAGGAGGGGCTAAACGTGAGAGAAAACCCTGAGCAGAGGCAGGTCGGTGGAGGAACCCCTTCGGGAGGGGCTCTGCAGCCCAGCGGGCCTCTGGGTGCCCTGCCCTCCCACCCTCAGGGCAGAGTGGGGACCCGGGACCCCACGCTTGGGGCCGCCAAGGGGATGCCTGGTGGGAAATACCTGCCTGCTCCCACTTCTGCAGCCCAAGCACGTGGGTGGATGGACAGGACCTGCAGGGCTCAATTGCCAAATTGCCGGGATGCAGGCGGGCACACATCCCGAGGGAACGCTGGCACACAGTAGATCCCTGAAGAGCCTTGGATCCATCCCCCTCTCACTCTTCATTTCTAGCAAGCACGAAGCTGAGCTGGGAACAGAGGTACCAGGGACTGAGGGGACAAGGTGTGTGGTGTCCTGGCCGCAGCCAAGGTGAGCTGCCCTCCAGCACGGGATGTGCCCTGAACCCCTGCCCTGTGGGATCTGCCAGTGACAGCAAGTGGGAGAGCCGGGAAGTCAGAGCAAAGGAATTTGCAAACACATTCTTCAGCGCCACGAGGATCCCACTACACATAAACAGGAATAGAGGCCAGGCTGGGGCGAAGTGAGAGCTGCCTCCAGTTCTGCAAGACCCTCCCTGGACTCACCTGCCCTGGGCAGTGCCCAGTGCCACCATCCCCAAATTACTGTTCCCAACTGCAGCTGATCCACTGTGGGAAGTGGCAGTGAAGGCAAAGAGCGGGCTGCTGAGTGACTGCCAATGTCACGTTAACATCTCGGCAAGGCTGCAGGGAGCCGGCGCTTTGATCACCCGCCCAAGAGCATCTCGAGGCAGGCAGGATGCCATTGTGAGCCCTGCCTTCTCCTGCCTGCCCCAGCCTCACGCCTGGCACCCTCAGGGCTGGCTGCGGAAGAGGGACGCGGGGCCCACTGGCGCAGCCCCATCTCCCCAGGATGCTCTCCCGCACCAGCTGCTGCTCCCTGTGCTCCTGCTTTGCAGCCAGACCGAGATTGAAAGCCCAGCAGGCTGCCAGCATGTTTTAGCCTCATGCAGGCGTCCCTCAGAGACCCCAGAGCAGTGGACAGTAATGTGAAAACGATACTCATGTCGTGTCTGAAAGGGCAACAGGTCATCATTAAAATGGAGGCCATGAAAATCATCCACCCGGAGAAGTTCTCGGAGCTGCAGGCGTCACAGCCGCGCTATGCGCCTGCCCCACGCCGCGAGCCACCCCTTGTGGCCAAGCGCGCATGGCCCTCTGAGTCCGAGATCATCGTCAACCAGGCGTGCGGGGACATCCCTGCCTTGGATGCCACCCCCGGGCCCCTGCCGCTGCCCCGGACTCCCCCCCTGCCGCGGCGCGAGCGCGGCTACCAGGGCCAGCGCAAGGGCAGCTCCGAGGTCTGCTACCACCGGCAGCCGCCATCAGATGAGGTGATCGTCAACCAGTACGTGCTGCACCCCTCAACACCCTGCGAGCCCCTGGAGTGCCCCACCTGCGGCCACATGTACAACTTCACCAACAAGCGGCCCCGCATCCTCTCCTGCCTGCACTCTGTGTGCGAGGAGTGCCTGCAGATCCTCTACGAGTCCTGCCCCAAGTACAAGTTCATCTCCTGCCCCACCTGCAAGCGGGAGACCGTCCTCTTCACTGACTACGGGCTGGCGGCCCTGGCCGTCAACACCAGTATCCTGAACAGACTGCCGGCCGAGGCCCTGGCTGCCAACCCCGTCCAGTGGAGCAGCGACACCGACCGCAGCTGCTACCAGACCTTCCGCCAGTACTGCGGGGCCGCCTGCACCTGCCACATCCGGAACCCGCTGTCCTCCTGCACCATCATGTGAGCCCCGTGCCCCGCCCGCTCCTCCGCAGCGGGGCCCGGCGGGCGGGACAGCGCGGCCAGCACTACAGCCAGTCCCCTGTCCCCTCTCTGCCAGTGGCACAGCCAGGGAATGCTCTAATACTCACCACGGCCAAGGATGTGGGACTGGTGTCCTTGCCAGCACTCGCGGGGGGCAGTGGGGTGCTGGGACCTGGCAGCAGCCCCCTACTCACCAGTGATGCCCGGGGAGAGGGACGCTGGCATGGGGAGCACATCTACCAGCACATCCAGGGTCTGTAGCTCCCTGGCCCTGCAGCGGGTGCTCCCATGGTGGATCGAGCAAACACCATGCTCCTTCCCTGGGCACCTCTCTCTCCTCTCTCCCCGGCCCTCCCAAGAGACACTGGGTTCTGGCCAGAGTGACACCCTCCCCATCGCCCCCCGGCCAGCAGCAGCAGCACAAGTAGCCCTGGAGATGCATGGTGCCACACTGTACCACCCTCGCAGCACAGGAAGTAAGGACAGGTCCCCAGCTGCCCCCTCCACCCCCTCTCAGTAAGTTATTTGCCAAAGCTTTCATCTCAGTGGCCATGCCGCCATGCGCCCGAGTCTCAATAGCCGCACCAAGCCGCCGCACTGGCCCCTCGAATGCCAGCAGACATGTGGCCCATGTCCTCCGCAGGCCCTTGAGGAAAGCTCCACTTTGTCCTCGTTTTGGAGGATTCTTGTTTTTCCCCATCCACTCCTGGCCACCCCATCCCAGGCCACCATATGTGGCCTCAAAGGCATTGAGCTGTGCCCATTCTCTTCCCCTCCACCCAGAACCCATACCGATGCCCCATGGGATGGCTCAGGAAGGTGGCATGGGGTTCAGTACCCCAAATTGCTGACTTGAGCAAGGGGATTTGACTGGGCAGGGGGACCGAGGTCTGGCTCCTGCCCATAGTCCCTTCCCCAGAGCAGCGCCTCTGCTCTGACCCCTGTGCAGAGGGGCTGGCAGGGCAGCAACCCCCTGTGCACAGTCTTGCTTTCTCCAGAGCACCTGGAGGGGTAAGTTTGCTGCCAAAAAAAGCAAAAAAAAAAAAACAAAACACAAACTAAAGAAAAAGCCATAATTTTGGGTGCTCCCATGGGGCTGAGCACCACAACCCGGCATGGCCATGGAAGCAGGGGTACATGCTGCCCAGTCCCTGGGTGCTGGGGCTGGGTGAGCCTGAGGGGTTCCAGAACCCTGCTTCCTGGAGGAAACAGCAGCCCCTGGCACTGGCCAAAGCCCAGCATCCATCCAGGGAGAGGGGCCAGTCCACGCCCCGCCCCATCGCATCCCGAGGGAGCAGGCAATGCAGCTGGTGCATCCCCAGGACCGCTCTCCCTCTGGTGGAGAACGGCACCGGTACCGTCTCTGTGTTGCTCTGCCGATGCCTCCCGCTGCTGGTTGTGACCATGATCATGTTTTATACCCGGCCTTGTTCTGACCCCCATCAGTCTCCCCAATAAAGATTATATTGGAACGAAGACCGAGCTGGAGTCTGGGGGCAAGTCACTGCGGGGAGGAGTAGGGTGACACACCGGGATGTCCCCAGGCCCTGCTCCATCTATGGGGCAGGCTGGGGGGTGATATTCAGGTTATAGCTTTCCCCTGGGCTGTCACCTCCTCCTCCAACCTTTCACAACTCCATCAGGCTTTCAGCTCTGATGGAGTTGTGTCCCCTCCCTGCCCAGCCCCTTCACGTGGCTGGGCACCTTGGGGGACTTGGAAAGGGGTCCCCAGCCACAGCAAGAGCCCTCAAATACCTGCTGGATGTCCCCTTTCTCCCCAGGTGATGTGGGATACTGGGGGGAGGATGTGCCATTTGGTGGCACCTTCTGTTGAAGGGACCTGGGCAGGGGCACGGGCAGTGCTGGGCTCCCCTTGCCCTGCTCTGGTGAGGCAGCTGCATCCATGGGCCCCTCTCTGCAGCATCCCCACAGCATGCAGGTACTGCCCTGGGGCTGGCATGGGGGGCTGGTGTGCACCTGGCAGCACCAGCACATGGTGCCCACTGCCTGCCCTGATGGACTCCAGGGTCACTGGGATGGGAGCTCCACAGCTGGGAGGGCCAGGAATCTGCAGCAGGAGCAGCTGGGATGATGATCCTGGGACAACACAGCTCCCCAGGGTGAGCTGTACACACTGGTTGGTGTGGGCACAGGCTGGTGTGGGCACAACCAGTACCAGCCCCCAAATTTCCCTTCTCCAGGAGTAGTAGCTGTCTCTGCCCTCTGCTCTGGGCCAAGCTGGAGCATCTGCTTCCAAAGCAGCAGCACAACCAGGAGGGTGCAAGGGTGGCTGCAGATCCCTTTTCCTTGTGTGCTGGTTCCCATCTCAGAGGGGGTTTCTGTGCCTGAAAAACAGAACCACCTTCCAGTCCATGGGTGCTGAATTACAGCACCAGTAACGCAGCCGGTGCCACCCCTGTCCCCAAGGATGCTGCAGACATCCTTACCAACATCCCCACCCTGCCCCCACATTCCACCATCCTTTGTGCAGCCTCAGCACAGTGTGGGGGTCTCCTGATGGTCGCAGCAACCCCACACTGAGCCAAATGATGTGGCTGCTTGGGGGAGTCAGGGCAGCCCCACATCCAGGATGTGCATCTCCATTGCCCCAAGACCTCATGCCAAATCCAGGATAAAGAACTCTGACACCCCAAAAGCTCACATGAAATCCAGGTTGAGCATCTCTATCCCCAAAGACACCAAAGCTGCCAGCCAGCCAGAGCAGAGATGGCAGCAATCTTGCCCTCAGTAGGAATTTACCCTTTTTATTACATAAGGACAAAGGGTACAACATGTTCTCCCCTACCCCCATGGCACCTCTTGGGCACAGAGTAAATTTAAAACCACTAATTTGATTTTGAGTTGCAATTAAGGAAGAAATAGGGCCTTTCAGGAGCAAGTACTGGGCGAGAGCCCATTTCTCCTGCCCTATTAACCTCGAATAAGTACTTGCTGTAAGAGGGGCAAGGTTTGCTGCAGAGGACAGGGACATGGGGTGGTGCCAGCCCTTGTGTCACAGATGCAGGTGAATTAAAAGCTTTTCACATCCCCTAAAATGCTCCCATGGCCTTTCTGAGCTTTGTGCCTCCACGCTAAGTTTTTAAAGATCTCCAAGTCCTATGAGCTGCTTAAGCACGGCCAGGACACGGCTGCAGGGGCAGGTTTGACCACATGAGAGCAGAGATGCTCCCAGATATTCCCAGGTGAGCTGGTAGTAAAATCTCCTCATTGTTGTAACACCTGTCCCAGGCTGGGATGAATCTCTGGGGTCTCCCGGTGTCCAATTTGGTTCGTGAAAGGAAAGGGGATGTGGGGAGTTAAATTGTTCCTGGGGATGACCCTTTTCCCAAATGTCCTCATTTTAGGTGGGAAGTGCCAGGATCGGGCTGGTTTGGGCTCAGCCTTTGGCAAGGGTCCAGGGCATGGTGTTTGCCAGTCATTGCCCCCAGAGGTAAGCATTTGGACAACACTCTCAGGCACAGGGTGGGATTGTTGAGGTGTCTGTGCACAGACAGGAGTTGGACTGGATGATCCTGATGGGTTCTTTACAACCCAATGCATTACGTGATTCTGTGAAATGCAGCTCCTGCAGCCCAGCCTGGGGCTTGGTGCCTGGAGTTCAGGGCTGAGGCTGCTCTGCTCCTGCAGAGGACGGTGGCAGCGCTGAGCAGTGCCCAGGCCGGCCCCATGTGGTGGCCCCATCACCCACATACTGCCCCAGAGGTTGCACAACAGGACCAGTTCCCCATGGATGTGAACAGCGGGAGGATCCAGCCACGGCGCGGGCGAGGCTGTGCTGGCCGGTGGGGTAGTGCCGTGCCCGACTGCAGGGAGGTGACTGAGCACCAGAACTGTGCCCTCCTTGGGGACGCGCAGCCTCAAACCTCTCCCCGGGGTGGTCACACCCCCAAACGGCCGTTCCAGCAGAGAGGAAGCTGCTCACGACGCGCCAGCACCCGCTTTCACAACAGCTCAAGCCCGCGGTGACAGGATAATGGGTGGTGGCACGGAGCCCGAGAGGCTGTGACAGGTGCCAAGGACAGTGCAGGCCTCGTAGCTGAGCTCGGGAGCTTTCTTGGGGTCAAATCCAGGAGAGGGCTGGCCACAGGCACCGGCTTCTGTTCACTGCCCAGCTCCACGTCCCCTCCCCATGCTGGCCCCATGGTTCCTGGCCCTCTGGTCATGCTCCTACGGGCACAGGCTGGGGACATGTCCTCAGAGTGGGGGGCTGAGTGGAGAAGGGAAGGTACTGCTGTTTGTGGTGCAGCTGGGATGGGGATGCCTCCTGGGCAGAGCAGGCTCAAGGTGGGACATGCCGGGCTGCAGTGGGAGAAGCCGGGAGAGAATGGGCAGGTCCCTGCAGGGATGAGGACAGCCAAATCACTGGTCTGGGGGACACCACATCCCCTGGTGACAGCAGCTGGGGGATGCGATGAAGCATTTGGGGCTGTGCAATGAGGTGTCAGGGGCTTGGGAGAGGGGATGGGGCTGCAAGTGGAGAGGTTGGGTGGGTTTGGGAGGCTGTGCTGGAAGCTGTGCCTGCAGCAGGAGCCCTACATCAGCCCTGGGCCAGCCCTGTCAGCCCCCAGCCCTGCTCACCATTATGTCAGGGTGCTAAATATTACTCATTCCTGGGAGTGAACATTGCAGCTGGGCTCCACATTGCCCACAGGGTCCATCCCACACCACAGCCCCCAGGGACCCCCTTCTTGGGGGGATGGAGGTGCCCTTCAGCTTTCAGCACCCAGAGGTGCCAACAGCTGGCTCAGGGGGCACAGGAGTGCTGGGGGTGTTCCATGGGGGCAGCTCTGGCCTGGTTCACCTGAACACTCCCAGACAATGTAGAGTAGGGACACAAGGCTCCCACATGGTGACAGGGTTCCACAGGTGTCTGAGCTCCCCCTCCCCACATGCTCCATGGAGCCGAAAACACCCCAGCCAGGGCTGAACTGGTGCTTCTCCTGATGGAGCCGCTCCACTTGTTATAAATGAATATTCCTTGGCACCACCAGGGCTGCAGGGGACCCACCTGCTTCTGCCTGCTGACCTGACCTGTTTTGGGGTGCCCTGCTCCTATCCTGTGCCTCAGCACTTTGCCAGAGCAGCCCATGGCTGCGCTGATGCTGAGTGGCACCAGTGTTCTGGCAAAGCCCACAACCCCAATCCCTGCCCTCCTGGGCGCAAGGACATGGGATTTCTGTGGGGCTGTGTGGGCACAGCAGTGCTTGCTGGCTTCCCACCCTCCCCCCAGCTTCTGGGTCAGAGGAAGGGGAAGGGGGTGGGGGCCTGGCACCCTGTGGTCTGACCCCTTCAGCCACAGCCCTGGGGAGTGCCCATGGTGTGTCTTCAGGGGAGAAGGGCAAAGCCAGGACATGGGGATGGTTGCACAAGCCCAGCACAGCCAGGCAGCAAGGACAGGGCACAGCAGTGTCACCAGCCCCTCAGCAGGGCTGGGCTGAGTGGGACAGAGAGGGGTGACAGCACAGGGAGGGGGAATTGACATGGGGTCAGCACAGAGCCTTGGCAGGACACCCAGAGGAGGCCAGCAGTGACAAACAGACTACTGTACATTCCAGGCTGTGGAGGTGGGTGTCAGCACCCCTGAAATGGAATCCTGGGAGGACTCCAAGGGTCTGACAACTCCCTGCCACCCACCACCAGCCCCAAAGTGGCTGAAAGCCTGTGAGGATCCCCATCCCTGTCCCCTTGGGTTACAGGTTTCTCCGAGGACTGTGGAGGAACAAGGGTGCAGAGCAGCCACACTGTGACCCGGACATCACCTGGCTGGTGTGTGGCCCCCACATGAGGCTGGTATTCAAAAGCAGAACCCAGATCCTGCTCACCCCTGGGACACTCCTGCTCCGTGGCAGGTCGCATGTGGGCACAGCCCTGGTGCCACTCACCACAAGCTCCTCCACCCGTGTATGGCAGGGACAGGGCCGTGTTTACTCACTTATCTCCCCGAAGGGCACAGTCTGAGCACAGGCTGGAACGGCTCAGCAGGGTCTGGGAGGTGCCATGGTGGAGCACGCACCCTTTGTAGGGTGGGTGGGGACCACTGGCTGTGCCCATCCCCTCTTGTGTCACTGCTGGGCCCCAAGAGGACACACTCAGACCAGGCACTGAACTCAGCTGGACACGGCTATGGTACAAACACAGGTTGTATTTTCAGGCTGGGAAATCCCAACCTGTCTGTCCTGGGTGCAGGTGGCACAGTCCCTGGCGCAGCCCATGGCACAGCCCTGCTCTGCCTGCAGAGCCTCTCTGGTCCCCAGCCCCCAGGCCGGGGCTGTGGTATCTCCAGCGCAGGAAGGGCTCCCACTCCATCCACCCCTTGGCTGCGGCAGTGATGTGTTATCTGGTGCCCGGTGCAGGTGATCCGGGCCCAGCTCCAAGGTCGTCTCCCTCTGCTGCCTGCTCCTCCTCCTCCGCTGCCTCACTGGTTCTGGGCTCACTGGCAGTGCCAGGTGTCCCAGGCACCAGGGTCACAGGCTTGCTCCCAGCTGGCACCACAGCCGTGGGCAGAGCCAGAGCTGGGCTCTTCTCCCCACGCGCGCTCAGCCTGAGGGCACAAAGCCAGCGCTATTTGTCGAGGATGAGGAAGAGCATCACCATGAGGACGATGGGAAGGAAGATGAGGAGCAGGCTGAGCATCTCTGCTGCCAGCAGCAATGCCAGCAGCACGAGGTAGCAGCAGCGACAGTGCTGCTCCAGCCGGGCCAGGGCACGGATCAGGCAGGGCGGGTACCGCACACAGGGCAGGCACCCAAACATGCGGCTGGTGTGGAAGCGCACCTGGAAGCGATGCTCGAGGGCGCCAGCCAGGCCTGGGCGCCGGGGCGGCAGGGCAGGGGGCCGGGAGGTGGCCAGGGCACCGGGGGAGCCAGGCTGGGCGTGCAGTAGGAGCAGCTCCTCTTGCAGCTTGCATATCTCCCACTCCAGCATGGGCGTTTTCTGGCGGCAGATGGGGCAGCACACGCGGCCAAGCTCGGCGCCAGTGGCCGCGTCCATGATGGCCCGCAGGCAGGCGCGGCACAGCCCGTGGTTGCAGTTCAGCATGGCCGGCTTGTGCCGCTGCTCGTCATAGGGCTCCGTGCAGATGGGGCACTCGTCCTCGCTGCCCGCCAGCACGAGGCATGGCTCTGCTTCCACCACCACCCCATCGCTCGATGCCTCCTCTGCCTCGCCGAAGAGGCTCAGGATGAAGCTGGAGACACTTCGGGAGCTGAGCGATGGGCTCTCCCCGCGGGGCAGGACGGGGCCGGTGGTGTCGGCAGCGGGAGGGTCCTGCCTCGCAGGCAGGGAGGCACCGTGGGCAGGCGGCTCCTCATGCCCGGGCAGGAGCAGCTCCCTGGCATTCTCCACCGGTGGCAGCTCCCAGCATCCCCAGGTAGGAGCAGACGCCTCTCCACAGAGCCGGGGTGGCTCCCCGGGGTCCCCCAACCCCACAGTCTCACTCTCGTGCCGCTGCCCAGCACAGCCTTCCCCACTGGCCGCCTGCACCAGCGGTGGGCCAGGTTCTGCCTCCTCACTCGCCACTGGCTCCATCAGGGTGGCCAGAGCAGCCACCCCACTCGCCCCCCACCCGACGGGGCCCCTCGGGGCTGGGTGTGGGACGTGGGCGCTGCTGCAGGGCAGGAGGCTCCTTCAGCAAGGCTGCCTGAAGGGTTTGAAGGCAGCAGTGTCCGCACAGAGTCCCAACATCCCTCCAGAGCGGTTTGGGACACCCTCCCAGACCAGCGGGTCAGGAGCCTCTGACGCCGGGTGCAGCCCCATCACCCTCACCAAGAAGCCACCCCAAGAAGGGCAGCACCGTGAGCATCCAACAGCCTTTTCCTCCTCCTCCTTTCCTCCTCCCCAGCGCCAACGCAGTACTGACCCACCAAGGTCCAGAGGAGAGGGCACTGAGCTGGGTGCTGCCCGCTGTGCCAGAAGGGTGCAGGTGTGGCGGGCACCCGGGCAGGCAGCTGCCTCCTGCCGTGAGGCAGGCAGGGCTGAGGCCGAGCCCGGCTCTAACCAGTCTGGTTTGTCAGCTTCTGGAAGCGGCTGAAATGCAGGGAGCCCGGGGCAGGCAGCCATGCTCACACCAATCAGCTCCTGCCGGAGCTGGGGAGGAGCTGGGCCCACGGCCGCCTCTTAGCCTTGCCCAGCACAAGTTGAATCACTTCTGTGGCCAGTGCTACCCACACCACTGTCCCTGAGGCACAGCAGCATGCCCCTGTGCTCCACCAGTACAGCCTCCCAACATGGCCCTGTGCTCCTCCAGTGCAGTCCCTCAGCTCAGACCCCAGTACAGCCCTCCAGAATGGACCCTGCACTACCCCAGTACAGTTCCCAGTGTGAGCCCTGCACTACCCCAAGATAGTTCCCAGAACAGACCCTGTGCTGCTCTAGTCCAAGTCCCTGTCCTCCAGGTTGGTCCCTGTGCTGGGACACCTCTCCTTGCCATGTCCCACAAGCAGCTTGCAGGGCCTGGAAGTTTCCTTCCAGGTTTCCTTCCAAGATTCCTTCCAGGTTCCCCACCTGCACAGTGCCCCTGATGAGGGGATGGTGGCACCAGGGTGATGAGTGCCATGCAGCAGCTCTGCACTGACCCCACTGTCCCTGGCACATGGGGGCACTTAGCCCAGCCAGGGTATGCAAGTGCAAGAGGTGTTCAGAGCAAAGCAGTGGGACAGGGAGTCCTCAAATCACCCTGTTCTCCCTCACTGCAGTGCCACAGCCCAAGCAATGCCCCAGGCACTGCTCACCCCTGCAGGACCCCATGACTTGGCTGTGGGAGGGTGGCTGGGTCACAGGCGTGGCGTGGCACTACTGTCCCTTCCTGTCCCAGCCTGCTCCCAGGGAACGTCCCTGCTGATTCATACCCTGGGTCCTAATTGCTATTTACACAGTGGCACCCGCTGAACTGGGGGAGGAAGGTGGTGGCACTGGTCCCACTGGGGCATGGGCGGGGCCAGGAGGGTGCACAGCCTCGAGGGTGCAGGGAAAGGACTGGAAGCAACTCCCAGGATGGGGTGGACGAGAGATGGAGCTGAGCAGGCACTCAGGGAAGAGGCTAACTCAGCCGGAACTTGGAGCTCAGACCTCAGCAGGCTCAGGATGATGAACTGGCAGCAGAGACAGAGGCATTGAGGCTTCCTCCTGTGCCTGTCCCTGCTGGCCTTGGCCACTGGAGACAGGGGGAACAGGTCTGTCCAGGCAGCTTCTTCCTGCAGCAAGTGCTGCTGAGTAATGCCAGGGTGGAGAGACTATCATGCAACACTTCACTTCCTCTGGCCCTGCCACAAACAGTGGCCACTGCCACAGCTCCAACAATGACCTTAGGTGCCAGCCACCCCACACACAGGGAACCCTGGGGCTGGGGCGCGTGGGGCAGATCAGTCTCATGCCAAAGCCAACCAGCAGCAGCCCCAAGAGACCTCTGGCCCCTGCTCTGGTGGGGTGTGGGCACAGGGAGCCAAACCCCCCAGGAGATGGGGTCCTCCTCACTGCCATGGCCCTGCTGCTGTCAGGGAGGCACTGGCTGGGTAAATCCACCCCCATCGTGCCTGGGGTAATCCCAGCCCAAGAAAAATGCCAGAGGCAGATCCCTTTGCTGGCTCCTTTATTCAGGCAGTCTGTGGGGAAGGGGAGGCAGGGAGCCAGGCTCACGACCAGGTTTCAGACTGGAAGCGCTGGGACCGCTCCAGGGCTCTTAAATGCTCCTGTGCTTCCGAGGGGGACAGGCCACCCTCCAGTTGCAACACCGACTGCAGGGCCTCAGCCACCGCTGCTGGCATCTCCTTGGCATTCCTGGGGAGACAGCAGGATACAATGGAGGGCAAGCAGGAACACAGGGGCAGAGCAGCAGCCCCAGTGCTCTGGGATCAAGAATCAGCAGTCCCTGCGGCCAAGCCCATCACAGGGCAGTGGGAACCTGCCTTGTCCTGCCACAGGCTTCCTGGCACAGGGTAAATGACAGGCTTGAGAGGTAGCTTCTACCACTCCCTCGAGAGCAGGGCCGTTATTCACAGGGCTCCTCAGCATGGGAAGGTACAGGCAAAAACACAGCCATGGGCCACAGACTCCAGGGAAGATGCACCACAGGTCAGGAGCCCGAACATCAGCCCCACACAGCTCCATTTGCCAGCATCCTCATTAGAGAGACACGGGCAACATGCATGGGTTGGAATTTATCAGCAGGAGGGCAGGAACCTGTCCTTTCATCTCTGGAATCACTCAATGTCAAACATGTCTGATCCTCAGCTGGGCAGGAGCAGCTGCTCCCATCCCGCTGCTGCCTGCTCTCAAGAAATCCAGAACGATTGGTTTGATGGTGACATTTGGAACCAAAGCCCGTTCAAACCTCAAAATAAGAGAAACGCTGGAGACAACACAGAGCCCCTGTGTAAAAAATACCCAAATAGAACTCAGCACTTTCAAGCACAATTATTTCTATGGTGAAATCAGAAATTCAGACCTTTTTTTCCTGGAGAGAGTTTCATTTGATGAACTGCCTGTGTGACAAAAAAAAAAATCTAATAAAAAATTTCCCAGCCTGCTCCAATTGGCACAAGCATCTGGCAATGTCCTTGCTGTTTCCCAAGAACAAGGCAGAATTCTGACTTTCGTTTGAAGCTGATTAACATCCCAAAATACCCAGAAAGGAGGTCTTCTTTTTTTGGAAGAGTCGAATTGTTTCTGAGTCAGGCACTGATATGCAAGTACAAGATAATGGAGCTGGGCTTTGTGATGGAAAACATGTCAAATAGCTATTTTTTGTCAAAAAAAAGAGACATGTTCAACCTTTTTGCCCCTGACTGAGACAAGCTAGGAACAATCATAGAGCAGATGCAGCCCTGGCTCCTCAGAGCCCGCCTGGCCCGGGAAGGCAGACACAAGTGTCCCATGGCCCAGGGCTGCTGCTCAGGGTCACACAGCTCGGGACTCACTTCCCCCAGCTTTCTCCCAGTCTGGCTGAAACTGTGAATTTGGGGGGAGAAACAAGATCACCCACCTGCACTTTCTTGCCTGGCACCATACTGACAATTCAGTCTGTGGGCCAGGGAGGGGCATGGTGATCCTGGGAGCCTTTCTACAGGGTTTGGGCTGTTCAGGAAAGAAGGAACAGTGTCCTCTACAATCAGTACAGTGTCACTTGTACAGGGAGGATGAGGCTCTCAGATCCCAGCTGCCTGATGGGGACTCAGGGACACCCCACAACAGGGACAAAAGCCCCAACAAGAGGAGTCTCACAGCAACCCTGATGTCCAAAATACTATCCTCAATGGCCACACAAAATCTGCCACAGGGAAAACTGTGCAAGCCCTGCTCTTTCCAAGACACTGATCCGCTTTGGGGATCTCCATCAGCACCAAAAAGTAGTAAAGAGAATGGAAGGAGAGAATAAAGCCATGACCCAACAGCACAACAGTCTCAGCATTTGGGCTGTGGATAATAAGGGAGGCACAACCCCAAGTCCCAAGCATTCCAAACCCCAGACCCAAGGGCAGGAATGCCCAGTTTAGGGTGAGGCTCCAGGAAGCCTTGTGCTGCAGCAGTGAAGGACAGAGTGGGGTGGCCTGGCCTCCACTGCCTGGGAAGTAAACACGAATCTCCTTCTCCCAGGAATGCAGTGAGGCCAGTCTCACCCTGTGAGGCGCCAGGGGAGTTCCTGCTCTTGTGAAGGACCTCCTGCAATCGCCGCTCACGTCGGCAGCCGGGCCCAGGCCTGCACTCCCTAGGTCACAGGGTGCACGACAAACACCATGGGGGGGGACTCTGCCCAGCTTGAGGAGCCCAGAGCAGTTCCCAAGCCTCGCCCTGGTCAGCGGGGAGCAGCCTCTCCCTGCAGTACAGGCAGGTCACGGGCTCTGCCCAGGACACAGGCACAGAGCTCAGAGTAGACCTGCCCGTAGCTCTGAGGCCAAAGGCCAGACCCCACCTTCTGGCCAGCAGCTCCAGATGTGCAACCAGCCCCAGACAAGCACCTGGAGAGGGACTGCACTGTCCAAGGAGACTGGCTGTGATGCAACAGGGTTCGTCTCTACCCCAGGAGGCAGCTTTGGGTGCAAAGAGCCAGACAGAATGTGCCAAGGCTCCCAAAGCTGCTCCTGAGCCCCAGCACCGCTGGGGATCCTGCCTACACAAGTGGCCACAGGTGCCACACAAGCGTTTTCTCCGGTTTCATTGAGCACTGCTGGAGGAAAGGGCCATGCAAGGGCCAGGCCTCTCCTCTGTGTGGATGTGCTGTGGGTCAGAGGCTGGGCAGGTGGCATTGGCTGGAGAAGCTTTACCAGTTCCAGCTGTGCCCCTCCTAATGGGAATATGGGGTAGGTGACAAACATCCCTCGCAGCCCAGGGCTCCTGGAGCAGGATATACAGAGAGAAGGAATGAGCTGCCCCTCTGCAACAGGGGGCTGAACTGAGGAAATGCCTCCAGGTGGGTGAAGGAGCAGAAATGTGCAGCCCTGCTCCCTCAAATCCTGCACAGAGACCTCTCACTCACCCAGCCAGGTAGACATGAGCATTCCCACTGCTCAGCAGCTCCCACACCAGCCTCCCATTCTCCATAATGCGATGTTGGACATAAACCTTCTCCTCCTGCAGGAAAACAAGGCACTGAGCCCACCAGCTCTGGAGCCCCAGCTCCTGCTCTCAGGACTGTTCTCAGGGGCTGTTTGCAGGAGCTCAGGGCAGCACAGCCCCCTGGAACTGGAGGCACTGGGAGAAGCAGTTGGATCAATGAGCAATGTGGGGAAGAAGAACCCCATAGCCAATGTCTGCACTGGGATGGACTGTTGGGAGATGGGTGCAGCAGCAAGAGCTTCAGTGGAGAATACTGGGCCCCAAGCAGCCCCCCAAATCTTCTGGGTGTCCACTGGTCAGGGCCATGATCTGGGGAGGTCCTATGAGGGTTTCCCTCCTGCCCTCTCCTCTCTTTTCCCAGCATGGGCAGAGGAGGCTCTGTGGCCCCTCCGTGCCAAGTTTGCTCCAAGACAGACCCTTCCCTGCACCCCTGACTGCTGGAGACCTGAAACAGCTTGGAAGGGCAGAAAACTTGGAGGGACAGCCTTAGTCCCAGTCCCTGCCCCTCCACTGTGCTTAGAGACTGGATGAGGACTGGCTTTGGGTACAGTACAGCTCAGTCAAGGAGAGTTCCCAGAGGGTTAATCCACAAGACTTCAAGCATCCAAGTGACTGCCTACAGCCCTGGCTCCTGCCCAAGAGAACACCATTGCCAACGTGCCTGAACTCATTGCTGGCCCAGAGGGCTCCCGTGACAAAGGTGACACTGTGAGGAAGGCCAGGCCCTGTGCTGGGCATCCCCCCACGCCCGATTCTGCACAGTGCTGAGCTGAGCCATGGGCACAGCCTCCTCCCTGCGCCCCCCTCTGCCCCCCTCTCCAAAGGCAGGACAGCTCTCACTGTGGCTCAGGTCCTGCAGGCTGGAGACGTGTGTGGGAACAGCCCTGAGTAGCTCCAGCCCAGGCTGTCACAGGAGCTGGTCACTGTGGGTCCCACAGCTCCAGTGATGGCCCTGGATTGCCAGCTCAGCCTGGGCACAGCTCTGACCAGACAGTGCCCTCACCAGCACCAGCAGAGCCAGCCTCAGCTCCATTAACAGCAACGAGCTTGGTGCTGCCAGAGGCCCTGCCAGCCAGGCTGGGCTCCAGGGGGATCATCTAAGGACCTAGAAACCAGAGCACCACAGTGACAAACTGGGGTCATGATGTCTCAGGGTATCCACGTTTGGCTAGGACCAGTCTGCACTGTGGGTGGATGTGCTGGGACAGGCGGTCACTGCGAAGGGACTTGAGAGAGAAGAGCAAAACCTTGCTCAGCTATGGAGCATCCCAGCCCTCACCTGGGTTTTTTGACAACAAACTTTTTGATGAATTAAAGGCTGTGGTATCTCCTGAAGCCAAAGGCACAATAGCCCAGTGTGGTTCATCTCACTTGGCTGTGCTCCCACTCTGCCTTGGGGGCAGAGGGCTCTGGTGACAAACTGCTTTGGCCTGTGGAGCAGGAGAGAGGGAACACTCCAGTGGAAGTCTCATCCCTCCACAGTCAGCAAGAGCAGGAGGCAGCTCTGGCTGCTCTCCAGATTCAAAGAGTAGCGGGTGCCCCTTCACTGGTCATTCAACAACCCTCTGCAGTGCTGCTCCTGCTCACTGCAGACTTGGAAAGCCTTCACAGAAGCACTCAGCTCCTGCCTTACAAGTGAGTGGATAAAAGATGCTGAATTCATGTCAACACATGCACACAGCCAGGAGAAAGGGCTGGGGCTGGTGCAGTTGAGCTACTGAGAAATCCCCATTCCCTTTTTATCACATCTCTGGTCCAAAGCCAGGCTGAGCTTTCAATGCCATTAAGGGCCAGAAGAAGGCAGTGAAACAGATCCCCGGCTCAGGGAACTTTCTGGCAGCACTGCAGCCCCAAGGGGGCAGAAGGGCTGCCCACCAGAGACACTGCCTGGGAAAGCAGGAAGCAAAGTGAGGGACTGAGTTGTGGGTGTGCTCATACCCATGGGAAGCTTTCCTCCATATATCTGGGACTCAGAGAGAGCTGGCACAGAGGCCAAGCTCCTCAGCTTCAGCCAGGGCTCAGAGGGACACCGTGAGGAGGGTGGTACTTAACCAAGAAGTCATTGCCTGGTGACCCTCCAAGAGGCAACCTTTCCAGCTCAACTTAGCCAGACACATCCCTGCAGGGCAGGAGAGGATCTCAGCCAGCACTGACATATGTGGGGGAGTGAGGTGCCCACTGTGCCACCTCACCAGATCCCTCGCAGGTCATGCCAACAGGTACAGGGGAGAGACACGCTGTCTCTGAGTCCCATCAGTGCTGCCTGAGATGCTCTTGTACCCACTCTCCTCTTCTAGGCACTAACCTGGTCCCTGGAGAAGGCTGTGAAGAGTGTCAGGAGGCCCTTTGTCACCAGTTCTTCCCACTCCTTCTGGCAGTAGAAGTCCTTGGATTTGTGGCGGCAGCCGAAGAAGAGGCAGTTCCCTGGAGGAGCAGAGCACCAGTGCTGTGCTGGGAGCACCCAGTGCAGGGCACTGCTGGTGCCACCTGGCTGACAGCCCTGGCCTGCAGAGCCACAAGCCATGTGAGCATGAAGTCAAGTGACCTGTGGCAACCAGAGGCCCCTGTCTGCTGAAAAAGGAGGGCAGAAAGCGTCACCCAGGGTTGCCTGTTCCCTGAGCCAAGGGAATGAGGATGGGACAAGCTGCAGCAACAGCTGAGCTCAGTAACCCATGTACACTCCCAGAGAGACAGGAAAGAACCTTTGCAGAGCCTGACCCAACCCAAGGAGCTGCCCTGCAGCACAGCCTGTGAATAACTACAAAGGCTGTACACAGCAGGCTCTGGGTCTCACCTGCCCCAGAGCTCAGCCTGTTTCTGCTCAACACAGCAAAGCCTGACCTGGTGGAACCCTCATGAGCCCCCAGTCCATCCTTCCATCTGCTGACACAGACCCATCTGTGCAAGGGGCATCCTGAGTGCCACCCAGGACCACCCCTCACCTCTATATCCCAGTGCCACGCGCTCCTGTATCGCTGCTCGGAAAGGTGCCACTCCTGTGCCAGGGCCAATCATGATCACAGGGGTGGCAGGGTCAGCTGGGAACTTCATTCCTCCTTTCTTCACCCAAAGAGGCACCCGGACATCACCTGTGAAACAGAGAGACCAACAAGCACCATCCCACAGTGCCCTGTGCCTGCCCGCAGAGTGAGTGCGCACCCAGCTCTTCCAAGGTGCTCCAAAGACACAGACAGACCTGCCTCATCATCCCCTGGCACCAAGGGCACACCGTGTGTGTGTGTGAAAAGCACTTCAGCTGTCTCAGTACTCCCTCTGTAAGAACCTGAGTGAAGCCCAGAGCAAGGCAAGAGCCCCCCAGCACACAGGCAGTGGGACAGCCCTCTCCTCACACAGCTTGTGCCAAGGAAGACAGTGGTGGAGGCAAGCAGAGATTCCAACCTGGCTGGATGTAAGGGAGGCCCCAAGGCTGCCAAAGCTCCAGGAGCATTTAGACAAGGCTCTCAGGGATGCACAGGGGGGGATTATTGGGGTGTCTGTGCAGGGCCAGGTGTTGGACTTGATGATCTTTATGGGTTCCTTCCAACTCAGCTTTTTCTGTGATTCTGTGAAAGAAGGGACCAGCCTTCACAGAGCTATGGCTATAGGACTGGAGATGCCCAGCAGTCAAGAGTGCTACCAGCTCCAGGATACCAGGAGCAGCCCCCAGCAGGATAGCAGGGTTGAGCAGCTGGGAGAAATGCAGGAGTTCAGAGTAAGCTGGAGAGGCACACTGTGCTCTGATGAAGACGGGGGCAGTGAGGAAGGACAGCAGCACCATCCGGCCAAGCCAGTGTGCTCCCCATGGAGCTGGTGCTCCAGCCAGGCAGCTCCTGCACATGGTCAGCACCCACACAGCTCCATCGCGGGCCCGAGGGATGAGCACTAGGTACTGTGGGAAGCACTCAGGATTCTCACAGAATCCAAGCACTTACCCTGCTCTGGGTTGAGTGAAGCCAGCCAGGTGGAGCAGAGCCCACGGCGGGGTTTGCTGAGCCGTGTCTTGTACCGCACCACGGCCATGAGGATCTGCATCCGCTCGGGGTGGGCCTGTGTCACACAGAGCCATGAGTGCACAACCAGCACAGCTCCTCACGGAGAGCCCAGCACCTCCTCCAGCGACAAAGCCTGTGCCCAGCTCCCACCAGGCTGTCTGCAACACCTGTCCTAGTCTGGCACAGCCACTTACAATGGAGTACACCCTCGCTCAAAACCTTTCCAGCGGGGAAGGGGGTTTTCCTGGAGAACCGCTGCTACAGGAATGCTCTGCACAGATGGCAACAGTGATGGTGACTGTCCAACCCAAGACTCCCATGGAGGACAAATCCAGCTGCGTATGGGCTGAGTTTGCAGGCAGCCAGGCCGGTCCCACTGCCACCTCCCGGCAGGAGCAGGGAGCAGCACTCCCCTTTGCCCAACTCCGGGACACTCTGGTGACACCACATCCCACTGCCCCTAATCTGAAGGCTGGCCTAGCCCTGAAGTCCACATCCAGCACATCAGGCTGCTGCAGGCTCAGCGCCCAGCAGGGATTTGGGTGGGCAGTGGAAGCTCCAGGGGAAATCTGCACCAACAGTCAGCCCAGGCCCTGCCAGACTCTTCTCAGAGTCTGAAATGAGGCCAGAAGGGCTGAGCTCTTACCAGCATGGAGGAGGCGATGGAGAAGGCACGGGGTCTGATGCGAGGGATGAGGTCAAGCAGGTAATCAGCTGGGATGGCACAGGTGGTGTGAGGGAAATCCCACATGGCCTGCAAAGCCGAGAGGATGAGGCCTGGTGACCCCAAAAGGCAGCCTGCCTGCCCTCAGGGCGCCAGAGGCCGTCCATACAGCTGTGCCACAACTGTGCCACGCTGCCCTGAGCCTGCCCTTGGCCAAAAGCACCACACGGGGCACCTCTAAGCACCAACCACCCTGTCCCGTTGCCCTCTGCCCCCCAGAGTAGCACAGAGCCCACACAAGAGCCCACACGGATCTAGAACTGATCTTAACTGCTGGTGGAAATCCATGGACACTTCAGAAAGTGGGTGAAGTAGATTAAACTCCTTAGCCAAGAAATTATGGCTGATCGTGTCTTGGGTGCTTTCACCCCCAGCACAGCCCTCACGGAGCAGGTCTGCCCTGTTCCCAGCCTCACCTCCAGCGTGGTCCTGCGGGGCCGGTTGCAGTAACTGTACAACTCCTCCTGGCCCTGTGCTGAGCTGAACTCCTGCAGCTTCTCCCGCTCCAGCTCATTTGTGGAGAAGGAGGCCAGGAGCTCGAAGAAGGAGCGCCGTGGCACACAGGAGATGTCCAGGTAGTGTGTGATCAGGTGCTGGATGGTGCAGGGCTGTGGCAGGAGGGGAGGGAGGGATGTGCCTGCAAGGCAAGGCAGCGGGGACAGCTCAGGGCCAGCACCTGCCTGTCTGCTGTCCCCAGAGCAGGGCAGCCCTGCTGCCTGCAGAACCACATGCTGCACCCACGTGGCTACTGGAGCCAACTCCACCCATCCCTGCTCCCACCATGGGCCTCCACTCCATCCTGCTCTACCCAGTTTGCTTTTCAAGCCCACAAGTTTGCAACAGAGGAAGTCAGTGGTGTTCAACCATCCCTTACTTTTGGCAGGTGCTTTGGGATAATGCCTTATCCACATGGCTCCCACCCTGCCTGCACACAATGCAGCGGAAATAACAAGCAGTGTCATGTGTCAGGCCTGTCCATGTCTCCCACGTCTCTCCCAAGGGTGTGAGGAGCAGCCTGAATTTCTCTTGGGTTTGTCTGCCAGGCAAAAATTCCAACATGGACAAACACAGGGAAGTTGGAGGTGGAATGGGCGCTCAGGGGCCAGAAGAAAATCTCTCCCTGTTCCACGCAGGCACCAAGAGCTCTGGAGGGCCTCCAAAGGGTTCCTCTGGTTGCTTGTGCTGGTTTGTGGCTTCAGGAGCCCCTCAGGAGGTCCCTGGGGCACAGGCAGAGTGGGGAGACTTGCACACCCCATGCAAGGAAGCACAGGATTCCCAGTTTGGGCCTGGGGCTGAGGAGGCTGCAGGATCCTCCCCAGTTTGTGCTGCGGCTGTCAAGGCACAAGGCCCAGGTGAAGCCTGGCACTGCTGGATTCCTCCAGTCACACTGTTCCTGCACAGGATCCACACACACAGCACAGGAGGGAAGGACAGGCATGTGTCCTGTATCCATCCAACATTCCCAACTAGGTCTGCAGCAAAGGAAGAGCAGAGCTCCAGGCTGGGCCAGAGCTCAGGGAATGCCCTGTCTCAGCAGGAAGGGGAAGGAACAGCAGGCAGGACCTACCAGGCTCTGTGGGCTCCAGCACAAAGCGTCTGTGTGGCTCCAGGCACAGGAGCTGGCAGAACTGCTGCACATCTTCGGGGCAGTTCTGGGGCTGGATCATCACCACGTCCCCCGCACTGAACCTGAGGATGCAGGGGGAGCTGCCAAGCACAGCCACGGGGCAGAGCCGCAGGTGGCATGGCCACCCCGACCAGCACCCGCACCAGGGGAGCCAAATTCCCAGTGCCAACTGCTCTGACAGGCAAAGGGAGCTGGTCCATGGGCAGGACCCCCACTCCATGGATGGGGACTCATAGCAGGGACCATGACCACAAGATTGTAGCCTCAGGTATCAGTGAGGAAGGGCAACAGAAGAAGAAGGCAGGCTCCAGGACACCTGGTCCCGCATGACAGAGCTTGGGGGAGTCAGGAAAATGCTCACGTGATCCCTGAGCCCGCGATGTCAAACTCGATGAGCCGTACATCCTGGAAATGGGATTGTGCTGTGACCCTCTGGTTGGACACCACGCGGGCAGCGAAGGGATGGAGCTCACAGGGAGCCACCCGGGGCGATGCCGGCTGGAGCAGGCCACTGTCGGGGTGTGGGGAGTCTTCAGGCAGGTAGTGCAGGGTGTATTTGGGGGGCAGGCTGTGGGGAGGAGAGCAATCCCGTGGGGTTACCTCCATGCCACAGCTCCTCGCTGCTGCAAGATGAGAGGCAGGGAGAGGCTTGGAGTGTCCCACTGTATCCACCAGCCATTATCCCTGTCCCCTGGGGCTGGTCTGTGTAAGGGAACGCAATGGAGACCACCAGGAGGAGATCCCAAAGACTCCAGAGCAGGCAGAGGGAGACTGGCTGGGCACACACACTCTGCCAGGGCCAGAGGCACAACAGGACAGCAAGATGGGCAGATGTCACACCCCCCAGGGGACAAGGCAACACCCATCCAGAGAGAGATGGGTCATCTGTGGCCAAAGCACAAGGGACACTGGGGACACCAGAAGCTGTGTGGGGAGTGTTCCTGCTCCAAGCAGAGCACATCTCCACTCTGGAGAACAGGCAAGGAAGCAGAGCCTTTCACCTCAGCCAGCCTCAGCAGTCCCTGCTCACCCTCTGCACTCACCGCACGTTGGGACTGATGATCTCAAGGCCAGGAGGGAGAGGATACAAGGCAAGGATCTTGTCCCATAAGGCCAAGAGCCAGGGATCAACCACTGCATCTGGCCTGCAAGTGGAAAATTCAGGCTGCAGCAACATCATCCCTTCGGGTCAAGCCCTGCTACCCCTACACATACCCAACAGCCACCCCCACAGTCACCCCAGGCCATTCCCTTCCAACTTCAGGTCTGGGAAGAAACATATCTCAGCCACTCTAAGCATTCACTCGCTCGCCAGGGCCCAACCACTGACACCTGAACAGGATCTCCAGCCCCTGAGCAGCACCTGTGGGGTCACTGAGTCCCTGAGCCATCCACAGCCTTTGCCCCGTGCCAGGTGAGCACAGCTGAGGCTGCTGCAATGCCTGCAGGTACAGGCTGTGTGACACAGCCATGCCCTGCTCTGAACAGGGGTCATGGGACATCCTGGAGAAGCAGGTGGCCCAGGTCCTGGCACAGAAGGGTTATGAACAGAGATCAGCATGTTCCCAGAAGGCTGCAGGAGCAGCCCCGTGGTGAGAGCAGCACACAGCCCTGCCATCAGCCCCAAGACAGAGCTGCAGGGCACCCCGGGGCCTCCCTGCCACCCCTCCTCTAGGCTCTTACCCCAGGTCATGCTGGTCATCTCCCAAGGCCACTGGCAGCAGCGGGTTGCCCCCAAGCTGGAGCAGCCGTTTGTGCAGCTTCTTTGCAACGAAATTAAACCTGAGCAGGGAATAACACAGAGCAGGGCTGCTCCAGCAGCACAGCAGGCACTGCCACAGCACCAGCACACGCTGCCAGGGCTACCAGAGCAGCACAAGCAGCACACAGGCAGAGCCGGCACTGTGACCTAGCCCATGCCCTTGCCCAGCCTCTGCCCCAGCCTGTGCCAGTTCACAGAACCAACTGGGTGCCACTTGCTGGCCCTCACAGGCTGTGCCCAGCCCTGAAATGGGACAAGGGGAGGTCCAGCTTCCCTTCAGGGCAGCTTGTACCCTGGGCCATAGAACATTTCCTACCCTCCAGCCCCTCACTGCCCCACAGAGCTCAGCCACACCCATCCCTTCCACTGAGCTCTTTGAGGCACACAGAAACAATCTTCTGGGAGAGACCTGGGACCAACAGGGCTGGCTGCCACCTCTGTTTGATGTCTCCTGTTGCCTTGGCCCATAGCTGTGATAAAAGACCAACACATGATGTCTGACCCACTGCAGCAAAGCATCCTTGGTGAGGTTGGGAGGAAAGAAAGGGGCAGAAGCCTAATTCCTGGGAGTTAGGAGGGACACAGTAGGGAAAGGATTTTTAAGGCTGGTGGGAGTTACATTTTGTCTGAGCTGCTGCTCCAAAGTCAGACTCTATCTCCCCTTACCCTCTTTGTCCTCCAGCCACTCTGCTCTCTACTGCAGTCAGAGCTGTGAGGAGCAGCTGCCCAGGAGCTGCAGAGCTGCTTACTTGGGATAGGAGGAGTCCCCGAGGCCCAGCACGGCATAGTCCAGCTGGCACAGGGAACCGGCAGGGAGGTTCTTCCGGAACAGGAACCGCCAGAACATCTACGGGGGACACAGTCAGCCAGTCCTGCTGCTGCCATGGCACCTTCCTGCCTGCTTGTCCCTGCATCCCTACTCACCCACCCACTGGGGCTTCCTGAATCCCAGCAGAGTGGGAAGCATGGCTTTCTGCAGAAGTGCCCCCTGCAATCACCTCAGCAGTCCCCTGCTCTGTTCCCTGGATGTGACCTCCTCCAGAAACACAACCCCTGCTCAAGCTGCTTCAGGAGAGAAAGCTCTGCAGCAGGAACATAAAAGCAACAGGACAGGAGCATGTCCTACCTTCATGTTGTCAGGTGGGTCTCCCTGGCCGGTGGTCGCACACACAAACACCACCAAAGGCTCATGGATGAGGTTGGCCTGTGGGTACAAACATAGCACAGTCAGGTCAGCAGCCTCCAACTGCTCTGGAGCCAGGCTGGGACAGCTGGGGGGAAGGGAAGGGAAGGGAAGGGAAGGGAAGGGAAGGGAAGGAAAG
>WAAG01020556.1:126156-145664 GCA_013390105.1 Tichodroma muraria
GAGGGAGAGGAGAGGAGAGGAGAGGAGAGGAGAGGGCTCCAGGGAGACCTCAGAGTCCCTTCCAGTGCCTAAAGGGGTTCCAGGAGAGCTGGAGAGGGACTTGGGACAAGGAACTGGAGCGACTGAACAAGGGGGAATGTCCATAAGCTGAAAGAGGGCAGGTTTAGGTCAGACATTAGGAAGAAATTCTTCCCTGTGAGGATGATAAGGTTCTGGCACAGGTTGCCCAGAGAAGTTGTGGGTGTCCCATCCCTGGAAGTGTCCAAGGCTAGGTTGGACAGGGCTTGGACCAACCAGCACTAAGCCTGTCTGAGTTCAACACTGTTTGGACAACGCTCTCAGGAACAGGGTGGAATTGTTGGGGCGTCCTGGGCAGGGCCAGGAGTTGACTTGATGATCCCGATGGGTTGCTTCCAACTCAGCTTGTTCCATGATTCCATGGTCCCGTGGGAAGTGTTGCTGCCTGTGGGGCTGGTGGGGATGGAGCAGGAGCAGCAGTGCCCGAGCCCCCGTGTCCCACTCACCACATCACAACTGTCCAGAGACTCCACTCGGCACTGCAAGTGCTGGCGCTTGGCTCCTCTCCCAATCCTCTCTGCTGTGTCCTGAGCTGTACCAGTCTGGCTGCCAAAAAGCACAAGGAGTCTCCGTTCTGCCATCTGCAAAAGATGACAGCAGGGAAGTCACTGGAGGGAAGGGAGAGGAGGGGAAGCAGAGCTGGCGCTGCCCTGGGCTGAGCAGCACTGACTCCTCCCAGGGGCTGACACAGCACCCAGTCAGCACAGGAATAGTGAATAGCTGGCATTCAGCAGTGGGACTCGAGGCTCCCAGGCTCTCTTCCCACCCCTGTGCAGAACTGAGGGAGCGTTCCCATGTTCCAGCCAATAGAATAAGCAGGGACACTACTGTGCTCCTTTGTCCCCACTGCCATGACAGGGGAGGGACTAAAATCCACATCCTGCCCCGTTGAACTGCCCTCATCAGCACAGGGTGAGGAGCAGCCCTGGGACTGGCTGCTCCCCAATTCTGGGTATAACCTTCCTGTGTGCCCTGGGAATCTTCTCTCACCTGAGGGGGCTGGGGCATTGCCTGGAGGCTCAGGGACAGACAAGGGTGTGACCATACACAGAGCTCTCAGCCAGGCTCTGACAGAGCAAGGGTCCAGCATGGAGGGAATCCAGCCCTGAGAGCTGTCTGAGCTGCAAACAGCTGCCATCACCATGTGCCCACAGAAAAATAAAAAAATAAATCATAATAACAAAAAATAAAATCGCAGAATCACAGACTGATTTGGGTTAGAAGGGACCTTAAAGCCCATCCCATTCCACCCCTGCCATGGGCAGGGACACCTTCCACTGTCCCAGGCTGCTCCAAGCCCTGTCCAGTCTGGCATTGGACACTTCCAGGGATCCAGGGGCAGCCACAGCTTCTCTGGGCACCCTGTGCCAGGGCCTCCCCACCCTCACAGGGGACAATTCCTTCCCAATAGCCCACCTAACCCTGCCCTCTGGCAGTGGGAAGCCATTCTCTGTGCCGTGCCCCTCCATCCCTTGCCCCCAGTCCCTTTCCAGCTCTCCTGGAGCCCCTTTAGGCTCTGGCAGGGGCTCCCTGGGGATTCTCCTCCGCAGGTGAGCACCCCCAGTAGTGGGCCAGGCCCGGCCCGGCTCGGCCGCTCTGCGGGACTCACCATGGAACCGCCCCATACCGCCGCTGGCGTCACCACTGCGCGACAGCTCCCGCTGACGTCATCACCCAAGCCGAGGCACCGGGACTCCCCGGACACAGTCCCCCCGCCTGATGACGTCATCCGCTCGTCGCCTCTCCCCGTGACGCCATCTCCCCGCGCCGCCGGGCCGGGCCGGGCCGGGTCTGGTCTGGTCTGGTCTGGTGCCGGTTCCGGGTCGGGGGTTGGGGCCGGGTCGGTGCTGGTGCCGGTGCCGTAGCCGTAGCCCCGGACGATGCTGTTCTCCCTGCGCGAGCTCGTGCAGTGGCTCGGCTTCGCCACCTTCGAGATCTTCCTGCACGGGCTGGCCCTGCTCGCCTTCTCCGTGCTGCTCGTGCTCAAGGTGGACGGCGCAGCCGCCGCGCTCTCCTGGTGGATCGTGTTCGTGCCCTTCTTCGCCGCTGACGGGCTCAGCACCTACTTCACCACCATCGTATCCGTGCGGCTGTTCCAGGACGGCGAGAAGCGCCTGGCGGTGTTGCGGCTCTTCTGGATCCTCACCATCCTCAGCCTCAAGTTCGTGTTCGAGATGCTGCTGTGCCAGAAGCTGGTGGAGCACACGCGGGAGCTCTGGTACGGGCTCATCATGTCGCCCGTCTTTATCCTGCTCCAGCTGCTCATGATCCGGGCCTGCCGCGTGAACTGAGCCCCGGCCCAGGCGGACATGCCCGGCGCACCCGGGGCACTCCTGGGGTTGCTCCCCATGCTCTCCTGGTCGCTGTCCCCATGCGGAGGGGCAGGTGACAGGCTGGGACGGGGCAGTGCCCCGGCTCGCGGCCGTGTTGCAGAGCATCACGTTTATCCAAAAGCTGCACATCCCTGTTTGTGCTCCCTCAGCTCCTGCGTTGTCCTGTTCTGCGAGCACGGTTTGGCGTGACAGTTATTTTATTTTAGAATAAAAATGCATTGAAGGATTGGGTTTATATATAAAATTATTTTTGCCTAGAAAGAAGTTGTACCTAAAACTGCTGCCTGGAGGGTGGGAGGTTGCTGTAGATCTCCTGGTACAGCTCAGACTCCTGCCCCACCCTGTACAGCAGCTGGCTCATGGATTTCCATCTGTCCCCTCACCTCCCTAAGCACTTCATACCTTCATTGTGCTGACAGGGTTTTGTAAGGTCATGTTGAGATCACTGATGTGTGTATTTTTGAACAGGAATATGATTTTTCTTCTTTGTGTTTCACTCCATTTCCTAAATATGGAAATGGGGGTGTGGGGAGGGCAGGACTGTGCACAGCTGATACTGGTTCCAAAGGAGGGTCTCACTGAGTCCCAGCTTTGGGGTGCAACACTGCCCTCAGACTCCCCAGAGAACAGGAGGGATTCAGTATTCCCTGTGGAAGTGCAGACCAGTGTGTGAAGGAAGTGCCAGTGTCACAGGGATGCACAGGGTGGAATTGTTGGGGTGTCTGCAGGGCCAGGGGTTGGACTGGATGATCTCTGTGGGTCCCTCCCAGCTCAGGAGATTCTGTGATTCTTGCACACCCTGAGGTGGCACTGGACCTGCCTTACAGGTGCTCTTCAGCTCCTGTTTCACGTTGGGATGCAGTCTCCCAGGGCTTGGTGTCACCTGCCCCAGGTGCACAGGTTATTCCACTTGGAGCCTCTCATTGGCTCCCCTGAACCAAGAACACATCACCTGGGAGGTGGCAGCCACCTGCTCCTCGTCACCTCCAGCTCGCACTAGTGTGAGCTCTTGCTGTGGTTGTGCCACAAGCCCCTGGTCACCCTGAGTGCACAGGCCACGGGTGTTCGTCACCTGCTGTCACAGGAGGTGTGTCAGCAGCAGCCAAAGGGTCACTGGTGTGGGGTTGGGTGGGGTCAGTATCTGCTACAGCTCTGAGGGACTGGAGCCGCAGCAGGTGAGGGACAGGAGAGGCAGCAAAGCCTCTGAGTCAGGAGGGGACATGCATAGAATGGCCCTGGGGACCAGTGGTACCTTTGGACACTCCCACAGCTCCCAACCACCAGCTAATTAATAAACTAAGGAAGGGGCTCATCAGACCCAAAGATCAAACAGATGATCCCATCCCTCAGCCTTGCTGCAACACTGCGCAGGTACGGAGCCCTTTCCTGCTGCCTGGACCATGAGTCCCAATAACACCAGCTCTGTTACTGGGGTGTGGTGTCAGAGACAGGGGGACATCCCCCTGTGTGCCACATCCCCCAAGTGCCACCTGCCTCACCTGCAAGTGGCTTTGCCAGTGTTCTGCTGCTGCCTGGGGACGAACCAGTGGTCAGCGTGTCCCAGCTCTGCTTCTCCAAGGTAAGGCAGCTTCCCTGGCATGTGTAGGGACACAGGGGTGACACAACATTGAACAGTGGCACTGGCTGTGCTGCCCTGCTGGGGGTGCTGGGGTGAAGGGATGGTCTGGCAGCCAGAACCACCCTATGTCTCTTCCCAGGACTCATGCCTGGTGCAGAGGAGTCACCTACTGTGCCCAGGGCCACCAAGTCCTGGAACAAACCTTGTTGGGGCATTTGCCCTAGCACCCAGCAATGTGCAGTGCTGGCATACCAGCCTGTGGCCACACAGAATTCCTTCTGGGAGCACTCCATGTGGAGAAATCCTGCTGGAGATTCCCCCTGCTGACACAGCTTGAGGGACCCTGACACCCATTCCCTGCCCAGTGTGAGCATCGAGGTCTCTGGCATGGGATGGAGACTCCTCAGGTCCTAGGCCAGCACTCTCCCATGCTGGAGTACACCCTGGCAAAGATGAAAATCTCACCTCCGGGTTTATTTTTGTTGCTGTGGCTGTTGGGTTGGGTATTGCTGCCTTCGGGTCCCTTCCCAAATCCAACAGCAGGGGAGTGCCCTGCTGGTCTGGCCATGTGGATACACTGGGAGAGAGGTGCAGGTTCCCAAGGCTGGTGCTGCAGACCCCAGCCCCGAGCCCCTCTGCATCCCTGGGCTGGTGGGAGTGGAGCCTCTGCACAGCCCAGCCCAGGTGCCAGAGCAGCGTCGCTGTGACAGAGGGGCAGTACCAGCCCCAGCTGCCACCCTTCTCCGTGTGTCCCAGGTCCTGCAGGGACAGGAGCAGCCCTTGGAGAACCATCTGAAATTGGGGAGGGGTACACTGCAGGAGAACAGCCAGTGCTGCCTTGTCCATACGCAGAGCAGAGCCTGCCTGGCACAGGCCAGATGGGCTCCATGCACCAGGACAGGGCTCCAGCATGACCTGGGCCTCCAGAGGGGCAAGAGGGCTCCCAAAAGACATCTGGGAATGTGAGGCCCAAGGGACCTCCATCCCACCCTGCAACTTGCCATGGGCAGCACCTGAGGACAAGGAAGCTTCAAACGGCACAAACTCCACTAGTCCCGCTGGAATCAGAGTGGAAGGGAGGGCTGGAGCTGGTCTCTTCTGGCAATGTCACAGCAAGACCCAGGGAACATCTGGCAGAGGAACATGGGGCAGGAGTAGGTGGAGCAGCTCACCTGGGGACATGGGACATGCTCAGAGGCACTGCCTGCATCTCCCACCCTGGGAGTGCTGTGACCTCATGGAGCAGAAACTGAGTTCTGGGAAATAAGACTCCCTTTTTTAACCCTGAGTCATGGTGATTTCCTTTCAGAAGGCACCAGGAAGGTGTTGGCAATGGAGGTGATGTCATTTCACAAACACCTGTCAGCCCAGTGCCTGGTAGTGCTGGCCAGGCTGGAGCCCCACCGAGTCCCCACACCAGCCTGGCAACTCCCTTCTGGGTCCCAGAGTCATTGCAAGGGCCACAGGCAAATAAACACATGTCTAAAGCAGATCAAATAGGGGTGTGTGTGTACTCTAGCCACACTTCTCCACAGCAGATTTGTCCATCAGAAGTCAGAATGAGACACTTGGTCCCTTTCTCAATTATGAGCAAATAGCGCATTTCTCACCAGAGCATAGCCCTGAAGCCAAACAGGGCTTGGGGCTGATGTGCCCAAGGACCTGAGGGGAGCCACGTGAGGGCAGTTGCTCCTGGGGGCCAGGCACACCATGGCCCTTCCAGGTCCTGGGATTCTCGGACAACACGTAACCCTGAGACCCCAAATTTTAGTAGAGACACCCCTTTAGGTGCGACTGTCTGAAGAAAATTGAGGGCTGGATGTAGCACAGAGCCAGGGTGTTGCTGGGGTATTGCTGGGGAGGGTCAGGGGCAATGAGGGCTCCCCTGCACAGCACTTCCTTCCCAGCATTGCCCCATTTGACAGCTGAGATAAGGCAGCTGCAACTGTGTCCTTCCTCACAGATCCGTGTGATCTTTGTGATCCACGGGCAGAGCCCAGCCAGGGCAGCATTACCTGGCAGAGCTGCAGAGCTGCACGTGGGGCCAGCATGGGCAAGGGGGAACAGCCCCTCAAAAAAAACTCTGGGACTACTTCTTTACTACAAAAAGAGACAGGAAAAGTAAAGTGAAGATTTGTTCATCCTGTGTTTGGGTTTGGAGCTGGAGGTTTTTGGTCAGCTCTGAGGGCACACAGCCACTGGCAGTGCCACATGTCTCCGAGGGACCAGGGCTAGTTGGTGCCTCTCTGTCCTAAGTGGAGACAAGACCCCCACGCTCAGAATAGCCCTGTGCAGTCAGCAGGGGATTTCCAGAGCAGGGACACTCATCCACCTCTCCCACTGAATCCAGGTGAATCCAAAGGTTGTGTGTTGTGTGGAGGTGGGAATGCAGGAGTGGTGGCACCCTCTGGGCTTCAGGAGCCACCCCAAAGGAGACTGCCACGGGAATGCTGAAGTGCCATGAGCCCACAGAGACTGTACTGACACGCTATCATATCACAAAATGAAAGAATATGTGCTTATTTTGTTCTTTCAGGTAAGAGTCAACTATGTTTTTCCAAAAATAGGGTGAGACTTATGGGAAATGCACTATGGACATTTCCCTAAGTCTCAGAGAGGGGATTTGTTGAAATGAAGTACCATGAGATGGTTAAAAGTTCACTGCAGTACAGAAAATCAAAAGAACGACAAAGACAAGGGGATAACGAATCCTTACGAAAGACAAGGGAATAACCAATCCTGCAGTGACCAAGAGCCACGACCCAAGAAGTGAAGTGCAGGAGGACACTATCAATCAAATTACAAAGCCAAAGAACAACTTTGTGTGATTCCAGTGCTCAATAGCTTGCTAAGATTCCCGCCCACAGGCTGTGATCACCCCTTACTCACATAAGCTCCTTCCCCACAGAGCATGAGCAGTAAAAGAAGTGTGCAGGGTATCCTTAAATGAGATGGAGACTGCAAAACCAATGGCTGCACTAGTTGTGGTTAGCTCTAGGGAAATGCTGATTTCTATTGCTTCAAATGTGTAAAAATGTCCGCCTGGCATGCTGAGGGTGTGTCAGCTTTGTTGATTCACCCCCCAGCATCCATCTCTGCGTAGATGTGAAATAAAATCATTATCTTGATTCAGAGTATGAATCTGCTTCTTGCATATGGGGTGAAAGACCCCAGATTAGGGACAACAGGAAGAGGGAGTGACCCGGAGGTCTGAGGAGCACCCGGGGACTGCTGTACCTGATGTCACGGCATGGTGACTCTGTCAGTGCACAAAGCAGGACCTCTGAAGCACCGGCAAAGGTGCTGAGGAGGGTCAAGGGTAATGAGAGGTCCCCAGCACAGCATTTCTCTCCCGGCATTGTCCCGTTTGACTCAACTGAGGCAGCTGGAACTGGGTCTGTCCACGAAGATCCTTGTGATAGCCCCACCAGGCTCTTATCAGGGAGCTGCATCAGCAGGAAGCAGCTCGGCTGCACAGCCCAGAGAGAACAGATCCCTGCTCACCAGCCCTTCCGCTCCCAGGGAAGTCCCGAGTCCTCCCCCCTCCTTCACCTCTCCTTGGGGTCTGCAGGGACCCCAGGAGCAGCACAAAGCTGGGTCAAACGAAGGGAAGGGGTGACCATAGTCTCAGCTGGGCCATGACGGTGTCTTGGCCTCTCCAGTGTCCTCTGGCAAAGCCCAGCCAGTGCTGCTGAGACCCCCCTGGCAGGACAATCCTCCCCCTGATTAGAGTTTCCATCTCATTGTAGTAAAAGTTATTATCAGGTACCTACCACTCCATCAAATTTCAGGGCAGTGGATACTGCAAATATCACCCTCACCTCTTACAGACCTTGTAGAGAGCTTGTAATGGGAATGTTAAGGCTGGGGAGAGCAGAGATAACAGAAATGAGGGGTGTGACAGCACAGAGAAGCACAGGGACAAGGGTTAAAAGCAGTGATGTGTCCTTCATACGATTCCATTCAAATGAGGAGGAGGAGGAACTAATTGGTTGAAGATAAGAGCAATGCCAAACTGAGCCATGAATATAAACCTGCAAGACAAACGGGAGAACAGATATTCAAGAGTTTTGCCTAAGGCTGATGAGCCCTCAGAGAAAATAATGGGGGAAAGATTTTCCAGCAGTATCCACTTCCAAAGGACATAAAAGGCAAGTCCGAGCTGTGTTTGCTGCACTGAAGGAACACAGAGCCAGCCCTGAGGGAACCCACGGGGCACAGGCTGGGTGAGTGGGGCAGGGCTCCGGGAGTGCCGGCAGGTGAGCTGCCCTTCTTCACAGCGTGTGAAATACAGCCTCCCTGCCCTGCGGCAGTGCCTCACGCTGAGGGCTTTGAAGTTTCCCGTGTCTTCCTCTGTTCCGTGCCCGGCTCCTCTTGCCCCTCCCAGACCCGATCCTTCTGGGCAGAGGGAGCCGAGCAGCAGTGGGTGTGGGACCTGGACGATTCTTGTGATCCCATCATGGCTCTGCCAGGCTGCGGGGCAAACACCCCCTCTTTCCTCCAACTCCCTGTATTTTATAATACTGCTTTTCCATAATACTGCTTTTCCCAGGAAAAGATCTGATTATTCACCAGGATTTCTGAGTGGCACGGCTTGAGACAGGGTCGGCTTTTGGAGCGGATCTCCTTGCAGCTCTCACTGACACCATTGTTCCCAGGCATCCAACCACCTTTCTCCCATGTTTGGGTTTTCAGGAGCCTTCACCCCAATGCTGGCCAGGAAAAAGTCCTTCACCAGTGCCATCGTCGGGGCACTGGTGGCACTCTCCATCATCGCCCTGGTTCTCAGCCTGGTGAGGGTTGAAGATGTGACACTGCCACCCACAGTCAAGGTGAGCCCAGAGAAGGTCCCTAAGCACCTGTGGTGAGCCCAGTCACCTCGGGCAGGTGCTCTGAGCCAGCAGCTGGTCCGTGGGGCTCGGAGGGGCAGTGGGGTCAGGACCTGCCTGGCAGTAGCAGGGTGGGTGTTTTGTCCGCACCTCGAGGTGCAGGCAGAAGGAAGTCAGAGGGGAAGGCTCCTCTGGAACTCATCCCAACACTGTAACAGGTTTGGAGATTACCTTGGGGCAGATGGGTAGGGCAGAGCCCTGCCCTGCTCCCTGTGCTCTGCCAGGACACCTCTGTGTGCCCTTTGCTTCTGCCAGCTCCCCCCAGTCCGTCCCTATCCTCACACCATGGCACAAGCATCCTGCCTCCCTCTGTCGTGCCCTGGGCATGGCATCCCACCCCAGCTGCTGGAGAGGGCTGGCAGGGGTTTGGGTGAGGGGAAGGCTTTATGGAGGAGAGGCAGGTGGCTGAGTGCTCCTGGAGAGGCCCTGCTGTCCCTGCCCAGGTTGGGTGCAGCCATGGGGTAGCAGGGAGCACAAGAGATGGGAGAGTTGCAGGCCCCAGGGTGGGGCCAGAGTAGACACAAAAGGTATGTGAATGTGAAAGAAAATAAAAAAGAATGAGGAAACAACAGGAAATGTTTGTGTGAGTTGGCATTGCAGCACAGACCTCAGCAGAGGGAATAACAAAGTCCCTTAGTCACTGTGGGGGGCTGAGGCCACTGCTCTGCTCTGTCACAGCACAGCTGATGGGTTTTGTGCCTCAGACAGGGCTTTTAGGGAATCTTCTGGCCCTACTGCCCTGGCAGGGTGACAGTGGGGCCAGGGCCAGACTGCTGCTCCTCCACCTTGATTATGTCTTGATTTCCCTTCCAGTATGGGATGGTGTTTGATGCGGGCTCATCCCACACCTCTCTGTTTGTCTACGAGTGGGATTCAGACAAGGAGAACAACACTGGAGTGATCAGCCAGACCTTGTCCTGTGATGTCCAGGGTCAGTATTCCCCTGCCATGGGCTCTGTTCTGCCCTGTTCAAGTGGTGGGTGGGGTGACCTGGCTGGACAGCCCTGTCCCTTGGGCTGGCATTGCAGGCACGGGGGAGCTATAGCTGTGGCTGGGGGTTCCCTGAGCCCCGGGCCCTCAGCACCATGTGGTGCCCGTGCACTGGGAGGGATTGAAGCACATTGATGGTGAATCAATTTTTGTTTCTCCACCTTGGAGTGCCCCCAGCTGCTGTCCTGGCTGGAGAAGGTGTCACCTATCCAGTGACCAAATCACAGCTGAAAGCATGGGAGACACGGGAAAGGAAGGGACACGTGGGTCAGTCAGGTCTCAGAGGACCAGGGGACCCTGGGAAAGTCCCTTTTTTGCTAAGAAGTGACAGCCCTCACTGCCCTGTGCCCTCTTGCTCCCACAACCCTGACCCAAGCCATTACCATCAGCCTGTCCCATCCTGACTCTTTTCCAGGGCAAGGCATATCAAGCTATGCCAACAATCCCCCTGAAGCTGGCAATTCCCTAAGGGAGTGCCTAGATAAAGCCCTGCAGGTTATTCCTGCTGAGAAGCAGAGGGATGTCCCAGCTTATCTTGGAGCAACAGCTGGCATGAGGCTACTGAGGTACCGCTGTGGGGTAGGGGGTGACAGCAGTGACAGAGCTGCAGACAGCCACTGCCAGGACAGTTCCTGAGCCGGGCCAGGACCCCAGCTCCTACACTGCCATGAGCAAACAACTGGGGAGGGAGAAGGGGAAAAGGCAGCCTGGTGGGGACACAGGGAGGGCTGAACTGTCCAGAGCCATGTCTGTTGGGAAGTCCCAGGATGGTGCTGCATGCCCAGTTCTAAGCAAGAAATGTTTTTCACATATTTGTTTGCTCTTCAGTATTCCTCAATAACACAGGGGCTGGGATGTCACCAGGAGATGTGTCACCTGCCCAGGTGGATGGGTGCTGGTGGGGCAGAGGTAGGAGGAGATGAAGTGCTGCAGGTCCTGTCATCACCTTTCACAAGCCCATATTAGCTCTCTTCAAATGCCAGCCTTCATTTCATGGCTCTTGGTTTTATGGCTGCAGATAGCTCACGTTATTTCTGTGCTCTGGCAATCAAACCTGGGAAGGAGCTGGGCCATAGCCTGAAGGTTGCTCACTTCAGAGTGCAAGAACAGCCCTAAGACGTCTTCTCCACTGAGACGTCTGAACCCAGGCTGGAACCTTCCTGAAAAAAACTTGGAGGTCAGCAATCAGCCCTGTCTTGGGCACAGCCAGGGGGCTATGTTCAAACCCAGGTCTTGCAGCACAACCCCCTCCAGTCTCCAGCACTTAGGCAGGGAAGGGTGGTCTGGGAAGGCTCTGGGTGACTAGGATCAAGCTGCATTAGAGGGGAGGGGTTGCTGTTGCTCCTATATTGGTAATGCCAAGCCAAGACAGCTGGGATTTACCCCGGATGAGCAGCTCAGACAAGTCATGTGGCAGGAAACGTCCTTTCAGACAGAGTGCTTGTTGTAAAAACCGGGCATATGTGGAACTGGGAGAGAACCAGACTCTTTCTTTGTGTTTCCTCTGGTGTAGTTGGGTATGTGTCCTGTCCTTTGCATCCTTCCTAGGGAACAGAACAGCTCAGCAACAGAGCAAGTCCTGGCTGAGGTGGCTAAAACCATGCAGGAGTACTCTGTGGCTTTCAAAGGGGCTCGAATCCTTACAGGAGAGGAAGAGGGGGCCTATGGCTGGATCACCACCAACTACCTGCTGGACTCCTTCACCAAGGTGGGAGAAGGGTGGAACACACAGTCCTTTGCTAATACAGCTTTCCTGATTTTCCTTAAGCTTTCTCAGTGTTAGCGGCTTTTGGGAATGACCCAGGGAAGGAAACACATCCTCTGGCTTGCCAACAGTCACTGAGGAGGGAGAACTCGGGAATGAGGGTGTCTGTTGAGACCTCAGGGCAATCTCCACACCGTGTGGACAGAGGGTCTCTCGGGGACAGTGAAGTCAGTGCAGCACAGCTGGGCTTTGTCTCCCTCCCCAGGGAAGCTCCATCTCCCAGCGGTGCCGGGAGACTCCAGTCGAAGGCAGCTCAGACCAAAGCTCTGTCCCAGCCCTGCCACACCTCAGTGCAGTGCTGGCAGTGTCAGGCTCCCATGGGGGCCGCTGGAGGATTATTGGATAGAAATTCTTCCTCTTGCACGAGGACCCCTGCAGCCTTCTTGGGAAGGTCAAGTCCCTGAGCCAGTTTCCACCAGCACTTTGGCCTGGGGATGGTGACTCAGAGCCAGGTGAGCCCACAGCACATCAGCAGCTAGTGACCACTAGTGATCACTTGAAAGTGCCATCTCTGGCGTGGCTCTGATAAATATCCTGGCTGCCTGAGCGGGGTGGGGGGAGGGCTCACATGCAGAGGCCCATTGAATTTAATAACAGAATCCTATTGTCTTCAATGGGATGAGAATTCTGCTCAGGGCATTCTGTGCTACTCCTCTTCCTCTCCTGGCTCTCCTTGGCAGTACTCTCCTAAAGCACACATGTGGCTTCATCCAGAGGCAGCCAGCATTTTTGGGGCACTGGATCTTGGAGGAGCATCCACTCAAATCACCTTTATGACCGAAGGTTCAGTACTGAGCCAGAATAAAGCCTCTGAGTTGACCCTGTATGGATACAGCTACAACATCTACACTCACAGCTACCTCTGCTACGGGCAGAATGAGATGCTGAAGCGGCTGGCAAAGGAATTAATTGTGGTGAGAGGCTGCTGAGGGGTAATTGGCCTGTAGTGTCATGATGCCAATCACACACCTGTTAATGCATGAAGTAAGGACAGGCAGGGCTCATCTGGAGGGGCATCAGCAAGGACTGAGGGCAAGGACAGACTCCTTGGAGCATGGCAGGGCAAATGTGAGCACAGACATCATGGAATCCCAGACTGGTTTGGGCTGGAAGGGACTTTAAAGCTCGTCTTGTTCTGCCCCCTGCCATGGGCAGGGACACTTTCCACTATCCCAGGCTGCTCCTAGACCTGTCCAACCTGACCTTGGACACTTCCGGGGATGGGGAAAATGTCAGAAGGAGCAGTTTGGGATCTTCTGGCTTTACATGGGGTGTTCAGAAATGCAGGACCAGGCTCTTCTCAGAGATGCAAAGTGTCAGGACAAGAGGCAAGGGGCACAAGCTGGAACAGCTGAGTTTCCAACCAGACAAAGGGGAAAAAGTTTTCCCCAATAGGAATGACCAGATATTGGAATATGACCCAGAAATGCTGTAGAGTTGTTGTCTCTAGAGATCCTCAGAACTTGATGGGTCTAGGCTCTGACCAACCTGCTCTAGTTGGTCATGCCTTAACAAGAGGGTTGGCAAAGGGAACCTACAGCTCTGCTGAACCTCAGCTACTCTGTGACTTCATGAACCTGAGAAATGTAAGCTGAAGGCCTTTCTCAGACCATTTTTTGGAAGGTCAGAGGGGAAGAGCATCTTCATGGAGCTGCACCTCACCAGCAGAGCAGCCTTGGTGAGCCAGAAGGGTTTGCCTTTGCTGTATGGTCAGGAAAGTCCCACATCCAGGTGACCCTGGATGGGGTTGGAGCTAGAACCAGAGCTACAGCTGGGGTGGAGAGGGCTTTACATGTCCCCAGAAATGATCCTTCTGGCCAGGGCAGAGAGATGCTGGGTTCTTGAAACTGGTCTGCCTCTGTGGGAGAGGGAATAGAGATAAAGCAGAGTGAGAATTAGTGCTGAGCTCATGTTGGGACAGCCAACAAGACCAGGACTGAAGGGCAAGAGGGTCTTTCTCTGCTGAGGAGCTGGGAATGCCGGTGCCTGGGCGTTCGGGAGATGCTGGGTGTGTCCACACGCAGCCAGGAGGGTCCAGAGGAGCTGCAGCTGCATTTTGCTGTTCCCAGGAGTCGTCCCCCAGCACACGAGTCCACCATCCCTGCTACCCAAAGGGCTACAACGAGACCGTGTCGCTGTCCTCCTTCCGCGCCAGACCCTGCACCCGCGGCAGCGACCCGCGCCGGGCCCTGGGCGACAGCACCGTCACCCTGGAGGGCAAGGGTAACGCCAGCGGCTGCCTGGCAGCCCTCAGGAAGCTCTTCAACTTCTCGGCGTGTGGCCAGCGCCAGGACTGCACCTTTGACGGCGTCTACCAGCCCCCGCTCCGGGGGCAGTTCATTGTAAGGCAAATCCGTCCTCCCGCCTCCTCGGAAGGGCCGGCCCCCGGTGCTGGGCTGTCCCTGCTGCCCCATGGCACTGTCACCTCCCTGCAGGGAACGGGGGCAAGAGGCTCCCCAGGCACCACTGCCTGAGGGCACTCTAGGGATTGCTGCTGGATGGTTTTCCAGCCAAACCTCCAAATGGGACCATGCTGCGAATCGTTGAATCCCAGACTGGTTTGGGTTGGAAGGGACCTTCAAGCTCATCTTGAGCCACCCCCTGCCATGGACAGGGACACCCTCCACTGTCCCAGGTTGCTCCAAGCCCTGTCCAACCTGGCCTTGAGCACTCCCATGGATTTATTCATAAAACAGGGTTTTGTCAATACAAGTTGAGACAGCAGCTTTCAGGCAAGGCTCTGGCTGTGCTGGCAGACACCAACCCCCAGCCCCATCACCTGCTGGGACAGGGACAACAATGCCCCAGGCTACCTGAGGTGGGACTCAGGCAGCTGCTGGGGGTGCCCCACTGCAGGTCACCAGTGTTTCTGTCTCTCACCTTGCAGGCCTTCTCTGCCTTTTACTATAACTTCAAGTTCCTGAACCTGACGGAGGGGCAGCCGCTGGCCGTGGTCAGAGAGGCCATTGAGGGGTTCTGCACAAGGAGCTGGGAGGATGTACGTTCCTCAGGATGGAGGCTGTGTGGAACATTCAGAAGCAAAGGGATCCTGGTGTGGGGGGAGGGAGGGAGGACCCCTCTAGGGCAAAGCTGTCTGGTTCTGAGCTGTGCCCTACATAGCAGAGCCACCCCTGAGCTCTGTGTGGAGCTGAGACTGTCCTGCATCCACAGCTTGCTCATACCCCCTTGGGAAAAGGGCAGCCAGGGCAGGCAAGTGCAACAAGATAGCATCTCCAGCACAGGAGCTGGAGTTGGAGGTGGGGATGCTAGGGAGGATGGTGAAAGCAGAGCCAGCTGCTGGCACCAGGCTGGAGACAAGTCAAATCTTGGAATCATAGAATTCCAGACTGGTTTGGTTGGGAAGGCTCATCTTTGTTCCACATCCCTGACATGAGCAGGGACATCTTCCACGAGACCAGGTTGCTCTAAGCCCATCCAACCTGACCTTGAGCACTTCCAGGGATGGGGCAGCCACAGCTTCTCTGGGCAACAAATCAGGGTGGATAAGCCCAAAAATGTACCAGCACCACCATGGGGCAGGGAGCAGGAGTCCCTTGCATGAGGAGGCTGAGATGGGAGAATCTGGGGCAGAAGGAGCTACAATAAGCTACAATATGTGCCTCTGTTCCCATGTGGAGTGTAAATCCTCCCCAAAGAAGTTGCCCTGTATAGAGAGGTCCAAAATCACTGCCCAGCCCAGCCCAGAAGTCTCTTTCTGGATGCTGGTGACTGTGGAGCCACTTCTGCTCATGCAGCACAATTGAGGGTTTTGTCTCTGCACAGAAATTGCCTGTGAATAACTCCCCTTCATCCCCAAACATTCCCCACCCCAGCTGTCTTTCAGCTACCCCAAAGAGAATCCCAAGCGACTCCCTAAATACTGTGCCAATGCCAACTACATCCTCACACTCCTTCTCGATGCCTACAAGTTCAATGAGACCAGCTGGAACAGCATCTTCTTCCAGATGAAGGTGGGCAGTGCTCCCAGCCCATGTGGGGGAGCAGAGGCAATCCTGGGGGAGAACCAGCCCCATGTTGGGGTGCTGGGGAGAGCCAGACCCCACCTTGGGGTGCTGGGGGGGGGAGCCAGACCCTGTGTGGGGATGCTAGGGAAGCGGCAGCCCCATGCTGGGGTGCTGGGAGGGAACCAGCCCCATGTTGAGGTCCTGGGAGGGAGCTAGACCCTGCACTGGGGTGCTGGGGGGGAGCCAGACCCTGCATGGGGGTGCCGGGGAGCAATGGTCCAGAGAGCCGTGCCTGCCCTCTGTCCTGGCGTGGCACTGGTGTGGGTACAGCTGCTGCATGCTGTGTGGGCTGAGCAGGAATGGGTGGGTGGCCCTGTGCCAGCAGTGGCTTTCCTGCAGGGCTAACCCCTGTGCCCTCTCTCGGGGCAGGCGGGGAATGCCGACATGGGCTGGACACTGGGGTACATGCTGAACCTCACCAACATGGTCCCGGCCGAGGCTCCAGCCACGCTGAAGGGGCACAGGCCTTCCCTGTGGGCTGCAGCCGTCACCTTCATCATCCTCACCCTCATCTTGGGGCTTGCTGCCCTGCTCCTGCTGCTGTGGGTGTAGGAGCCTGGCCGTGTTTGGGAGCCCAGCAGGGACAGACCACTGCTGTAGGGCCATGCTGGAGTCCCCACACTCCTGCCTGCAGGACTGGAGCCCGGGGCCGGGTCTGTGCTGTGGAGCACATTCACCTCTACAGCTCCAGAGAACTGGGGCTTTTCCATGGGGCTGTCCCCCAACGCACAGACAGGCACTCTGAGGTTTCCAGCGGAGCTCCGCTCCCATGGAGACCCAACGGGATCAGCCTGCAGAAGCCTCAGCCAAGCCTGCGTGCCTCCTGTCGCTGCTCTGCGTGTTACAAACATGGCTCCATCCCACTGGCTGGCCGAGGGGCTGTGGAGGGCCAGCCTGCCTGTGGGACAGTGCCCCAGTGCCAGCCTGGCGGGGCACGGTGCAGGCACCCGGGTGCTCCATGGAATGCCAGCTCTGAGCGCGGTCACCAACAGCCAGGCGGGCGTCTGCTGGCTCTGCCAGCCTGAGGAATGCTCTGTGGCCCTGTGAAGGGTCTCTGGCTGGGGCTTATGTGGAGATGGTCTTGGAAAAAGAAAACTGAGCACACAAAGTCAGAAGTGTGGTCCATGCCCCTCCAGAGTCCATCTTATCAGCATGTTATGGCATGTCAGGTCATCATCACATCTCACCACTCATCTCATCTTCATTTTCACCTGGAATAAAGGGATTAATGTTCCTCAGTGCCTTCCTGGAGACAGCACTGAAGAAGGCCTGGACTCCGTGGGTGTCAGGATGAGGCTCCAGCAGGCTGTGAGTCCTGCCCTGCTTGTGGCTGAGCTGGGTCCTGCCCATGGCCTTTGACTTTGGTTCTGCTCATTTTTAGCTGCTCTGTGGATGATTCATGTTGTTGTTTGCATTCCCACAGTGAGGAGCAGACCTTTGGTGCCCCTGTGGAATGCTGGGCACCTCACAGCTCTCGTCATCCAAATAAACATTGTTAAAGGCAGCACGTGGGGAAACACCTGCTACTTTCCTTCCAAATCATCGTGATTTTATTGCTTCTGTCTCCCAAGTAAGGGCTGGTGATGACGGAGACTCAGGAAAAAGGCAACAAATCTATGGAAGGTGTCCCTGGAGACACTGAGGTGTCTGCTGGACCTTGGAGTGGAGCCAACAGGGCACAAAGACAGGCCTTTTCCTTCTCAGAGGAGTCTCAACTCACCCATCACTTGGCTGCCAATGGGACTCCCCAAAAATGTAAGGGGGGCCCGGGAGCTGCCTCTGCCATGTCCCAGCAGTGTTCCCTAGTCAGCCTGTGTTGGAAAGGGAGGATGAGCTGTCTGCCAGGCACGAGGCATGAGGTGCAGCTGCACTGGAAAGGAACCTCATGCAGTAGAGGAGGGGGCTGTGCCATCCTCCCCTCACAGTGTTTCCCAGTCCTAGGCAGCACCTTGTCTATCAGCCAGTACCCCCCACATCCCCAATGCCGCGGCCCCTGTGGTTGGCGCTGACCGTGGGAGATGCAGGTCCTGGCCTTGGAATGGGGCAGGATGTGTGTGTCCCACACGGGGTTTCTGCTGTGGGCTGTAACCAGCCCTGTGACAGTCTCACTGCTGCCAGACACCCCTAATCCCCATCTCCAGCCACCCCTCAGCACAGTGGTCCCCAGGCCCCAGCGCTGAGACCCTGCTCTGCATGGCAAAGCCCTCCCTCCTGGAGCATCTCCGACCAGCAGCACAGGAAAAGGAGAACTGGAGAGCACACAGCTATGAGGAGGGTGTTTTACAGCTCTGCCAGTTCCAGCTCACCAGGCCAGGACTGAGGGCCCCCCAGGACAAGTCCGTGGCCTCTGCGCACATGGGGGTGATTCCCAGGAAGCAGCTCCTTGCAGAGGTGTGGCAGCAGGCCTCGGTGGCCTCGGCAGCCTCTGGAGGTAGCGCTGCTACAGCTGCTCATAGCTCGAGGAGTTTCTCTGGCAGCACATGGCTGTGAGCAGGCAGAAAGTGAGGATGAGCATGATGGCCAGCAGAACTGTGGCTGCTATCCAAATGCTTCTCTGGAGCTCTGTGACCGCTGTGGGAGGTTCCGAGGAGATCATGTTGGTGAGATTGAGCATGTAGCCCAGAGTCCAGCCCACATCTATGTTAGCAACCTGTGCAGACGGACAGGGAAGAGGGATGGGAAAGGCTGCAAAGGACCAGAACTACAGAAGAACCTGCACCCCCATGTCCTGCTCCACAACCACCATTTCTGTGCCCACCTTGGCCAGCAGAAGCCTCAGCAGTGACATAAGCTGGGACAGAGCTCAAAGGGCCAGGACAGATGTCCCAGCAGCTGCGTGAGTGTAGCTCAAGAGCTGGCCTGGGTATGAGCAGTGGAGCTGTGCTGCCCTGGTATTCCCCGTCCCCAGCAGCAGGGTGGGTACAAGGCACTTCATGGCACAAAGTGTGGAAGGTGTGGCCGGGGGGCTGCCGGACACTCTCCTACCTGCTGGACAAAGTGGATGTTAGGCCACGTTGTGTAGTTGAATTTGTAGCCTTGCAGGAGAAGGGTGAGGGTGTAGGAGCTGGCTGTGCAGGCATCACGGAGCTGGGTCCTGCTCACCGTGGGGAAAAGCTCCTGCACCTGCAGAGGTGAGAGAACAAGGAGAGGCTGGACATTGGAGCACTGCTGGATGTGCCCATACTGTGTAACAGCCCCTCAGTGCAGCTGGGAGCAAAGACCAGGAGAGCAAGGAGACCCTGGGGGGCTGCAGACTGCTCTCCCATCTCTCTCCAGGTGCAGAGACCTTTGTGCTCTTCCTGGCTCTCTACAGCTGACCTCAGCAGAGGATGGGCTGTGGATGAGCCTCAGGCTGCCCAGTGCCCAACTGAAATGCACTACTGGGCAGAATCTCACCTGTTTCCAGCTGCTGGTGCAGATCTGACTGATGGTGGCATTGACCAAGCTCAGAGACTGCCCTCCTGTCAGGTTCAGAAAGTGAAGGCTGTGATAAAACCCCGAGAAGGCCTGTGGGTGTCGAGACCAAAGGTGACAGGTTAGAGAAGCACTCAGGCCACCAATCCCGCCCACCCCTTTGCAAGGGTCCCTGTAAGGCCCTGCTCAGCATTGCAAGGTGCTGGCAGTGACCCTGTGGGAGGGAGCTTGGGAATGCTGCTCACATGGACAGGGAATGAGTCTGGGAGAGCAGAGGTCTGGGGCTGTCTGGCATGCAGGTCAGCACCCTCTGTATCTCCATGTGTCAGGCAAAACCAGCTCCCAGGGCTAGCACTACTCAGACACTCTCCTAGAGCAGTTTTTAAGGGGTTATGCCCCAAAATCCCATTGTCCCTACCCCAAGCACAGGGATGG
>WAAG01020557.1:12742-32292 GCA_013390105.1 Tichodroma muraria
TTTTTTTTTTGTGAGGAGAATTATTCCTTCAGTTAAATTCATCATTTTGGTTTTACTGAAAATCCACTTTGCTTAGTTAAGGCAGCCCTCTCTGTGACAGTATGGGATTGGGAAAACTGTGGATGCTGGGTACCAGTCTGCAATGAAAGACACTGTTGATTCCAGCACCACACAGTGGGTGTGTCCCCCATTCCAAACTCTTCCCTGTGTCCCCTGTTCCAAGTAACAGGGGTGGTTCCTCTTCACCCCCAGCTACTCAGCTCTTAGAGTTTGCACATATATCGGCCACTCCTCTTCAATCCACGTTTTTGTTATGGGATCTGAAGGAGAAGGGAATTTAATTGGAGTGTTCTATGGGCTTTACATCCTTAATGAGATTTTTGGGGAGGTGGAGGACAGGGGAGGATCAGCTCATGTAGTTGTTTTGCCTCTCCATCATTGCAGGCTTAGCTTTTTGAGCAACACAACAGGCACTTAGGTCAGGATTTCCTTAACGTCCTTCTTTTCTTCTGGTGTTCATTCCTCTGTTTTTTTCTACCCTAGACTGTGTTTGGGCCTATAGGATTTTAGTCCCAACACTCACACAGAGTGGCTTAAGACATATAACTATCTCTGAGTATAGGTGCAGTATGCTTAGATTTGTCCTTTTTTTTATTCCTATCTCAAAGGGTGCAGCAGAGTGTTAGTTTTAAACCATGCTCCAGAGTTGTCTGGGTGACAGCTTTTTTTTTTTTTGTGGCATCCTGACCTGCTCTACATGTTCTCACCCAGAACCTGGATTGGTTGTGCAAATTAAAATGTCTGATAATGCGTCCTTCCACTCTTACCTCCCTCTTCACATGGGTGTTAAATGTGCATAGTTCTCTGGGTAGCTGCAGCTGTAATATCAATGATTTCTGCTCTCATGGGAAGGAGCAGTGATTGAAAAATTATTCTCTTTACTGGTGGTTTCTGAATCTGCTCATTACCCCGAGGTAGTCACCACAGTGATGGTTTCAGTTTTAGAGGTGATATAGTGCTTTTCCAGTGTTCAGTCCACTGGAGAGTCAAGTGATGACACTCCAAATAGTCTTAATATAAAAATATGCAGTATTTATTTCTCTGTTTTGAAGACTTACTAATTAGGGAAAGGAGGCACTTCTCTGTATTTCCCAAAATAATGCTGTTGCCTTTATTACCACTGAGCATGCAATCATGCTATGTAGTTGCACCAGCCCACTGTTACTCACAATAGCCTGCAACTGCATTTATATCTGAGCATTTTTGACCTTTAAAACAATAGTAATTCCTCATCCCATCCACACATTCCTTAAATCTTTTGCTAAATTAGCACACTACAGTCAACGCAGAATTGTGTCTCCTTAGTTTTTTACTGTGATCAGAGCAACCAACCCTTCATAGATAAATCTTCATAAATCTTCTGATTTTCCAGGTTAATGTTACCCTCTCCCATCGCCCATCCTCCCATTCCAACATACTAGTGACCAGAGCATGGGATTTCTATCTAAAACTCTGTTGGGGTTTTTTCCTTCAGCACTTGGAAACGTGGATTCCCGAGAACGAGCCCTGCAAGATGTGCACGTGTCTCGATAACAAGGAGATAAACTGCACGGTCCGACCCTGCCCGACTGTCAAACGTAAACTCATTTGGCTCTGTGATTGGACTTGCATTGGTGTTTTGGTTCCTGGCTTCCTAGTTCTTATCCAAACTTGTTTTATGGATGTTTTCTCCAGCTGTCCAGTGTGGTCCGTGTGAAGTCGCTCGCCTGCGCAGGGGCCCTGGCCAGTGCTGCCCTGAGTACGAGTGTGGTAGGTTCTTGGAAACTTTTGGAATATTCTTGGTCTGTATTTTTACTAGATATTTCTAAGGTATACAGCCCCCTTTTTTAAAAAAAAAAATTAATTCAGTGCTGCATTTTTGATACCACTGAATGGTTGTACAATCATCCATGTGGAAAACTAAATAGCTCCTAAGGATGAGTCTCCATTCACTTCCAACTTTGTCCCTCTTTCTGTAGTAGATGAGGAAGGGAACAGAACAATTTGTTTTTGTCTAAATGACATTAGAATGGTTTTCTTCTCAAGCATTTATTTTTGCATCATCTATATTTGCCTGTTAAATATAACATTAGAACCTTAATCCCCATAACCCAAGCTTGAACTCTTCTCTAAGCTATTTTGAAAACAAACTCTGACCTGTTGAACTCTAATGTACTTCATATTTTAAGACAGCAATTGAGTGTGAGTTTAATGGGGATGTGCATGTGTGTCTTTTCTTGAGGACTGAGTAGGCGTGGTTTTAACCACTCTGAATTTCTGCTCTCAGTGTGTGACCTGGTTTCCTGTGATTTGCCTCCTGTCCCTGTCTGTGAGTTTGGCCTGCAGCTTGCCCTGACCAACCCTGGAGAATGCAGACCAAATTACACATGTGGTAAGATCATTTTTCCTAGCAGGGAGTGACACTGGAATACTGCATTTGAGCAACACTGACAACTTCCTTTAGGTGTTGTTTTTCCCCCTCTGAAAGGTTTAATTTTGGTGCCAATGGACGTGTAATGATTTCCCAGACTTGGCAGAAGTGTATTGTTGGCACTTTGAGTATACTTTCAAATTAAGGACAAGAGAAACACTTTACTCTTGGACATGTATTCTGTGACCCTGATGCTTATTTTATAAATCTTCTTGTTTGTGTATGAGACAAGAATTGTTTTTTGGCAGGGCAGGAACTTTTCCGAGTTCCTGAACCAGGGCCTTTTATATCTGCATAAATCCTCAAACTTTAGGCAGATTTATAACAGTTTGAGGTGGTGATTAATGCCTTGCTGCCAGAGAACTGTCCTGTTCGCTGGCAGCACTCTGAAAATTCATGAGCTTGACACGGTGCCCACCTTTTCCTGCCAGCCTGCAACAGGGAAATGTGCAGCTCCATCCCAAGACTTTCCTGCCCGTCGCACCGGACGCTGACCGTTGTCAAGACCGAGTGCTGTGATAAATATGAGTGTTCCTGCAGCTGCAGGAACTCCACTGTGAGCTGCCCTCTGGGCTATCTCTCCCAGTTTCTCACCAATGACTGTGGCTGTGTATCAACCACCTGCGTTCCAGACCGGGTAAGGGAAGTCAAATGTCTTTTCCAGGGTTGAGAGGGTCTTTTCCACGTGGAGCAGCAGCTCCAGAGCGAGCAGGCAGCCAGTTAGATATGAATAAACCCCCAATGAGACTGCTGGGAAGTGATGCCAGGGCATTTTAAATTTACAGGTGCCTGAAAGAAACACACACCATTTCTTCACACTGTTGCTTTTATTACAGTAATTCATTTGGACATAACTTGTCCGTTTTTTGTAAATTCAAGATAATATAAAAAAAAAACATTAGAAACTTAAAGGTCACTCAAACATCAGGAATTTCAGAGGTGGTTTTTGTTTTCATGTAACAGATATACATACTTTGGGACCACCACTGTTACTATATATTCTTCCAATCTCATACTAAATTTATTGACGTATTTGGTACACCTTAGTTCTAAAATTCCTTGTGCTCATTGATTACCTTTGTCTCTGCCTGAGAAGGTATTGTGTCTTTTAAAAACTATGTCGCCACTTTTAAGTTTTTGCCACATTACGACTCTACTGAAGCTTCACTGGGGTATATTTTTCTTATTTTGCCAACCTTTTGTTTAGTTGTTATATTATGTTAACCTTTAAGACAAAGCTGCTTAGAGGAGAGGTTGCAGGCCACTCTAACTTTTTCATTAAACCTGAACATAGGGTTACATTGTCTTGCAGCTCAGGACATCTACCTTTTATTGTCCATTTCTAAGTAGTTCATGACCTTGCATAATTCATTTTATGTTTCTGGGACTTACTTGCTCTAGCTATAAAAATAAATGATGTTCTCTCTTTAATACCAAGCTGTAAAATTTATTAATAGAAATTCCAGTGTAAGGGATGGCCCTGCTTTTTAGGGGTAGCTGTTGTGGCCTGAGGGTACAAGAGGCTGAAAGCTTTTAGCTCCAAGTAGGATCTCTTCAGATCAGATGGTTTAGCTGGAAGAAGTTTTGTCTTCAAGGCTCCTTCTAGAGGACTTACTGTTTCTTGTCCCTAAATATTGTGTCACATTATACTTACAGGGAAGCTGAGACCCTGGGTAACTCCACTGACTGCAGATAAAAGTCTCCAATTTTTTTTGTATAAAACAGTAGCTTGCTTTGTACTTATTTTTCCTTTCCTCAACAGACTGGCCACAATTTTAAGACCTGTAGCATTTCTAAGTGATTCAGAATATTCCATAGAATTTATGGTTGGTTTCACACCTTAAAATGCAGCCTTTTGGAGCCAGCAGTGTGCCCTGACAAGCAGCAGTGTGCTCTTTTATGTTTTAATTGCTGCATTTAATAGGTGTGTGTGCACAACAACATAGTCTATCCTGTTGGGACAACCTGGGAAGATGGATGCAGGGAATGCTCTTGCACTGGTGTGAGGGATGATGTTACAGGACTTCAGATGACAGAGTGTCGTGACAAAGAATGTGACACGTTCTGCTCTCGGGTGAGTGACACTTAAACTAGTGCAATAACCAGCAGAGCCCTGGTGGGGACCTGCAATGGTCCCTTTTAGGCCTCCTTGTTTAGAGAGTAACCAGAGAAAATTAGAAAAATAACTGTTGTAGCAATGGATTATCTTGGGAGCAGAATCTAAGGGCATGAATCTGAGCATTACTGACTTTATTTTAGGGTTATTGTTTTAAGATCGCATCCTGCTGCCAAGAAAATCAGTTGCAAATTTATTTTACATTTTGATAGAAGAAAAACTGCATCCTGAAGTGTCTGTCATTTACACCACTTGCACAATAAGTGTTCATGATGGCTGAAGTTCAATTGCAGATGTCTGTTCTAGCTCAAGTTCACTTTCTGAAGTTCCCATTTCAGCTCTGTCTGTTGCTCAGCTCTGCCTATTGTAGCAGTAATAACACCTCATGCTGGGACCTTTATTGTACTTAGACATCTGCTACATCCTATAAAACCCTGTGGTTTACTTTTGGAAGCCTGCAAAGGAAGCGTGAGCCACTTTGTTATATTGATTTAAATGGTCAGACATGAATAGACAGATAATTGATACAAACTGCTGGTAGAGGAGTGTGATTTAAGACAGATATTAGGAAAAGGCTCTTCTCCCAGAGGGTGGTCAGGCACTGACAAAAAAAAAAAAAAAAAAAAAAAGAAAAAAAACCATGTACTAGCTCTTGGATTTTTACTTCTCTTGGGTTTGCCATGCTGAAGGTTGCATCTGATACCTCAGATGCTTCAGACATGTATTTAGCAGATGAAAGTAATGTAAGATCAAATGCTCAACAGCACAACTCTTCTCACAAAGCTGGGTCAAGGTCCAGCATCACATTTTATGACCTTATATGAAATAAATTTCTATATCAAAGTCCATTGATTATCAAGGTTTGCTAATGAGCTTCATATTGCAAATCAGGGGCAGTTCATGAAGAGAGGGAGCAGTTGGGAATCCCTCAATAATTCAGTTTGACCAAAACCAAATTATGCTTATTTTTACAGACATTTTTCACATGAACCATATTATGTGACCAGGACATCTTTCCTTGAACCCTGTACTGAGATCAGAGTTATGTTTTGCTCCTTGGAGACTGCCTAGCTATTACATATAGAATATTTAATTTCTAATTAGATTAAAGCTTTTTGCTTTCTTGCACTTAGCTATTTCACTGTTTCAGTATTTGGCTGCTCTCTTTAGGAGATTAATATGTATTAAAAGTGAGAATTGGGATTCCTGTTGTTTCTGTGGGTGGATATTTTTTTCTTACCTATTTTTTTGGATTTATAAGGTTTTTATTTAGTAACAGAGAGCCTACTGTTCAATTTTCATGCTGTTTATTTAATTTTCCATAATTAAGTGTTAGACTTTGATAAGATACATAATCTCTAGTGCTGCATAGTAGTTGCATTTTGTTATCTTAATTTGTCGAATTTTTTTCAAACGCCTTTTGCAGGTACTGTTGGCTTAAACTGTGTTGGACTTGGCAGAGCTGGGTTAATGGTTCAACTTGGTCTTAAAGGTTTTTTTTTTTTAACCTAAATGATTCTATGAAAAGATGAAATGATCAGAAAACTGGTCCCAAGAGCAATAGAATGAACCTTTAATTTTACCTTTAATTTGCCTTTGTAAAACTCTGTCATATATGTGAAAAAGGTGTTTTTTTTTTTAATTATTAAAAACCCCCCTCATAATTCTGTCTGTCCTTTTTCAAACTCTTTTCATAAAACGTTGCTAACATTACACATAAATTCTAAAAGAAAACGCTGGGATTGATGTTCTTGCTTGCCTTTTGTTCCTGGGTAAGTAAGTCCCTTTCTTTTCTGTCCTCCCCCAGGGCTACAAATATGTTGTTCCAGAAGGGGAGTGCTGTGGGAGGTGTCAGAAAACTGCTTGTGAGGAGCCACACTTTTGGCCTCGGGGTGATGAAGATCCTCCTTTGCATGAGGTGAGGCACCAGTGGGATGGACACTTTCCCTCCTAGCAAAAGCCCCCTGGAATTATTTTGTGTTCCATGGAAGGGAGATGAAGATATCAGCTTTTTCTTCTACACGTCAAGCAGCACTGAGACAATGGTTTGGGTATCCTGTGAGCTACCCAGCCAATTCCCACATGTGAATCCTCTTCACCCTTTTTTGGGCCAGATATTTTGTGTACAATTACTAATTTCAGCTGTGGTAGCTTGAAAGAATGTTCATTGGGTCTAATGCCTCCCTGGCTGTCAGCCATTTGTTTAAATTATCCCAGTTAATTTGCATTGTAATCTGCTGCTGCCTGAAAAAAAAAAACACACCTTGTTAAAGTATCATTTTGCAACCTGCCTTTTTCCTGGTTTTAATAAGGGGATTTCTCAATCACTATTCTTTTCTGTTTCATCAAATAAACCTACAGAAGGCCTATTTTTGTGTCCCACTGTCTCTCACAGACTTTTTTTTGTCCTAACACGTTAGTAGTTATACTCTGCAGTCTCTTCCTTGCTATGTCCTCTTGTAACTCTTCCGTCTTTAGTGGAGAATTAAGCATTTAACCCACTAGAAGAAAGTGTTTCCTAACCTTGTGAGCAAAGATGTTTGAATTGACTGCAGTTGGGGATCTGATCTTCAGTTTTGCAGTTCTTGAAGTGTATTCAGAGTGTTATCAGTAAGGAATGAAACCTTACAAAGGTTGTGAGGAATAAAACCTCACAAAGCAGTGAGCACTGAACTGTGACAGCACCTTCCTCCTGGCCTCTGTTGATGTCTGTTCCCATAAGTAGCACTTGAAGTTCCTTCTTTGTCTGACCTGTGGGTGATGATAATAAGAGAACTGTCAACAGGATCTTGTCTTTTCTACATTTGCAAGTGTTTCAGGTCTAGAGCCTGTTGCTAAAGCCTCCTTTGGGCTTAGCAGAGCTGATTTGCAGCAGCAAGAGTGGCTGCTCAGCTGCAGTGCAGTGCTGCAAGTCACCAGGGAATAAATGCAGATTTAACCCCAGTTAGGAGTGTTTTTCCTTCTTCACATGTTATTTGACCTGATCCTTTTGAAGGATACTCCTGTAATTCTTATTCTCTACAAACTCAGTGTGCTCTATAAACTGATTGTCACAGTAAGGGTTTGCGGAGAGCTGTTGAGTGACGCTGTTCCTGATGCAGTAAATGTGCTTTTAGCAAGCCAGCATCTGGCTGGGGTGGCCTTCCTTCTGTCCAGCGGCACAAACTCTGCTGCTTGTGTTTAATCCTCTCACAACTTCCCCTCAGGTCGGCACGGAGTGGCGATCCCCCTGGAACCGCTGCATTGTCAACGAGTGTGTCCGGGTGAACAATGAGGTTTTTGTGCAGCAAAAGAATGTTTCCTGCTCCCAAATGGATGTGCCTGACTGTCCAGAGGGAACTGAGCTGCGCTGTGACCAAGTGACAGACTGCTGTCCTTCCTGCAGATGTGGTACAGTTTGGGGGATGACAAATGGGGTCACTCCAGCTTGAATTGTTTCATGGGGTGGTTTTGTGTTGCTCAGCAACGATTTTAAAAGTGTGTGTTTTGGAAGCATAGCCCAACTTTGAAGGGCTCCTGTATAATTCAAACATTGAGTACAGAAGCACTTGCTGCTGCATCCGAAGCCCCATGGGCAAAAGAGGACAGGGGGTGGGATTCTGCCTTCCAGTGCCTGAAGGGACCCCACAGGAAAGATGGAAAGAGACTCTTGACAAGGTCTGGAGTGACAGGACAAGGGGAATGGCTTCACACTGACAGAGAGCAGGGTTAGATTGGATATCAGGAAGAAATTGTTCCCTATGAGAGTGATGAGGTCCTGGCACAGGTTGGCCAGAGCAGCTGTCACTGTCCCTGGATCCCTGGCAGTGTTCCAGGCCAGGTGGGATGGGGCTCTGAGTAGCCTGGGATAGTGGAAGATGTCCCTGCCCATGGCAGGGGGCTGGAACTGGATGGTCTTTCAGGTCCCTTCCAAGCCAAGCCTGTAATTCTGTGAATCCTAACATAGTCTGGGCTCAAAACCCTAAATGAGAACATTTGGGTAATTGGCCTCAGTCTGGCAAGACTCACAGTGATGTTTAGTTGGCAAGTGTGTGTGCAACCACAGGGTGAGGAGGAGAGGATATATGCTCTCTAATTTGCAGAAAACTTGAGTTCATCTTTTAAAGGTGTGAGGCTTGAACTGGAGGGGAAAATTTATGTTCTGCCATACTTGTTCAAAAATACCTCAGCCAGAGATATTTTTGTGCAGCATCAAGTATAGCTCTGACAAATTGTTGCCATTCAAGGTAAAATGTAAGGGGGCTCAGTTATGCCTCTTTATAGTGAAACTGGATACAAATTTCTTCAAGCTGGAACTGTACTGAGTCAAAAAACGTAGCTGTGGTTGATTAAATCTTGGAATTATCATTATAATTGTAATGCTAAATGGACTACTTTGTTCTTTTTCAGCACCCCTGAATGGTTGTCCTTTGAATGGCACTGTTATTGGGGTAAGACACAAATTCCTTTTACTTGTTGAATTAGCAAGATATGTAAATATACGAATGAGCTTTTGAAAGATGCACACTTGTCAGAATATACACACACAGAATACAGGGCAGCTTTTTTTCCAGATTCAGTCTCTGCAAGCGAGACCTTGGAGTGAAAGCAGTGCTGGGAGCTCAGCATGTCTGTGTCCAGTCCCTGACTCTGCCAGGGCCTTCCTATATGACAAAGAGCATCTCTGCAAAATGGGGGGCAGCAATGTTTCCTTATCTTGAAAGGATGCTTGAAAAGAGTGCTTAGAAACTGTGGTAGTATGTATTTTGCAATTTTTTGCAGACTACCAAACACACAGGAAACTCTCTACGAGGGTTAATCTCCCAAGTGATCCTTGCCCACTTTGGGGACGCAAAACCTTCCCATATTCTGCTTAGAGGATGAGGCAGATTAAAGCAAGGATGGAGACTTCCTCCACCTGTGTGGAAGGAGAGGTATCCCTCTTTGGCTGTTAGCAGGAACAGGAAAGATGAGCTTCCTCCCTGGTTGACCTCTTTTCCCTTTCAAGTTCTCTGCTGATATGCCCTGTGAGGAAATTTTTTCTCAACTGCATTTTTAATGGAGAGATTAAGACATGTTTAACCCAGCCCATGACAGTGGAAATGATGGGAGTTAAGCATCTGATCTCATTTATGTTGAATTTATCTTTGGAGACCTCTGTCAATTGTCCATTGTTTCCCTAAATCCATATTCTGGCAGCACCTCTGGTGTCAAAGAGCTCTAAATATTCTCACCATCCCCCAGGGAAACAGGTTCTCTTTAGTCATTTAACCTAACTTTAACCTACTCATTTCTGCTTTGTCAACATGTGTCTTCCTTTTTCATTTATTTGAAAGTAAATGTACTCATATCTCCTCATATTTTAGTGGTGTGGCAGAGAGAACCTTTCTTCATCTATTTCTTGTGGTTTGGATATTTTTTTCGTAGTCCAAAGGCATAAGTTTATCAGTTTTTTGCAGTTAAAGCCATGTCATCAAGCATCCATCATTCTGTGTAGAGATGACTTCCCTGTAGAATTAAATCCAAGGAAAAATTCTTGTTTTTCTTGTCAGAAAAGCAAAGGTTTCTTGTCAGAACACAGGCTTAGAAGTGATACTTTCTGGAGTAATCTACTTTGTCTTTGATCCCTCTACTTGTTTCCTCTGTTGTATGTTGTCAGAACTAGTTGGCATCCTATAAAGATCATATTTGTAGGGAATGTCAAGCAGGACAGCAATTAGCAGCTCTTGCCACCTTCTTTTATATAGGATTATATATTTTTTATATATATATACACACATGTATATAATATATATGATATGATATATGTATTATAGATATAATTTCTCTATTGCAAACCAAAGCTTTTTCCAGTTGTGCGCTGTTCTGCCATGACCCATTAATTTTTTTTCTCCTCCAACAAAATGTTCACCAGATCTTTCAAGCAAAAAAGCAAGTGCTTTTTCTCTCTTCAAGCATTTCAAAATATTTACAATTAATTTAAAATGAAACATAAGCAAATTTTGAAACTAAATATCACGTTGAAGGCAGAAGAAGTCTGTATTTTGAAAACTACAAAATAAAATGTCTCAACTTCTGCAATACTAAAAAAACGCCTACAATTTCTTAAACTAGCTTCATTTAATGACTTACTAAGTTAATTAGCTGTCAAATGTCAAATATTTTGAGCACCTGGCTTTGTCTTGTACTATTCTCTACTTCAGTGACTGGTTTCAGAATCCTGATCAAGAAGGAAGATGTGGTCTCCACAGAAGTTTATGCTTCCTGGATTTCAAGCCCTTTATGTTGGGTCCTTTGAGAATAGGCTTCAAGTTTCATTTTATATCAAGGGAAAAATTTTCTACCTTAACTCTTTCACTGAATAGTTCCAAGTTTTGAGTCTTTTACTGCATTTCTGGTAATTGGCTGTGTCCTTAATCCCTCTACATTTTTGTCACACATCTGGTTACTAATATTCCAGTAATTTGATGTATTGCATCCACTCTGCTGTTCTTAACAATGCTGTGGGTTTTAACTGCAAGCTTCCAAGCAGGTGTCTGTATTTACCAAAAGGATTATCTGTATCTCTCATGTGTTTTCTCAGGCTTTTACTGAGTGGCATTTTTGAAGATGATCTGAGCAGATTTGAGCTTTGTGCAGGTTATTTTGGTGGCACTGGGTTAGCAGGTGCTGACATTTCATTCCAAGCTAGCCAAGAAAGCACATGATACGTGTTATATAATGAGCATTCCATCCCTTATGTATCAATCCATTATTTTGTTCAGGTCTGTCATGCTAAGCAAATTTGTGATCAGGGCAGCACCTTCCCCCAAAAGTTCAAAGCACTTGTGTGTGAAGATTTCATTTCAACATATCTCTAGTAATCCCTAGGTTCCTGCCTCCCACAGTGATTGTCATATGAATTCAACTTTATTTATTGTGTACTTAACTGGAATGTTAGAACTATTGGAAGATCTCATGAGGATATCAGTGATATCAGTCATGTATCGATATCACCTTGCTTTATGATGTTAAAGCCTAGAGCCACTGAGGCATTCTTTGGTAAGCCATGTCATGTGATCTGCGCTAGAACTGTCACTCTGGTGCCTGACTGCTTTCCAGTGTTGAGATCAAACAAGAAATCGGGAGTTCCATAGGATATTTACTCTCCATCTGTTGTGGTGTAACCCCAACCAGCAGGCACTCGCTCACTCCCCAGCAGGATTGAGGAGAGAAAGGGAAGGGTGAAAGTGAGAACTCCTGGGTTGGGATTAAGATGGTGAAAGTAAAAGCTGTGCAAGCCAAGCAAAATAAGGAATTCATTCACTGCTTGCCGTGGTTGGGCAGATGTTCAGCCTTCTCAGACAAGCAGAATGGTGACTTGGGAAGACAAATGCCATCACTCCAAACATCCCCTCTTCCTCCTCCTTTTCCCCACTGTAGATTCCAATCATGATGACATAAGGTCTGAAATATCCCTTTGGTCTGTTGTGGTCACCTGCCCCAGCTGAGTCTCCTCCCAACCTCCCATGTACCCCCAGTCTCTGCAGCAGCCTGGCAGTAGGAAAAGTAGAAAAATTGTCTCTGTTCAATCCCTGCTCAGCAATGACAACAAAATCTGTGTTATCAGACCTGTGTGCAGCACAGATCCAAATTACAGCCCCATTCCAGCCATTGGGAAGGAAATGATCTGTACCCCAGCCAAAACCAGCACGCCCTCCCTCTCCAGCAGCAAAATTTTGGGTATATCCCCATGCCTGCCTCCACTGAGGTTTTTTAACCCTCCAGATTAATGATAATCACTACAGAAGGTAAAACCTGGAAAGCTGAGGAGCCCCATGTTGAGGTTTCATTTTGATCTATTAAAAGACAGGGATCTCCCCCTTAGTATTTCCTCTTTCATCATGTTTTGTATGGAGGTTCCTTTTTCTAGACCTCAGGAGAGAGTAATTTCTGTTACTGGCTATAGAGGCCTGGAGGACCTCTGTTGCCCCAGGGCACAGAATAAAAATGTAGTTAAAATTCTGTGCTCAGAACATTTGTCCTTCAGAGTATTGGCTCTAAACTACCCATAAATGCATTACTTTTACACAGTTACTGTGGCCAGCTTCTTGGTTTTGCCCCGTTTGTTTCATGACCATTTAATAATTCAAAAAGGAATCTGAGGATATGCACAGTACCAAGTGAAATCAATAGTGGCATTCCATTAATATCTTGAGCACAGTTCAAACTTTTCATAATTTAGCAAAATTGTCTCTTTACCTTATTTCTTTACACTATTAGTTTTTAGAAGTTTCTGAAAATCTTGAGTAGGCTGCTCCTGCTTTGTCCCTTCAGCCTTTGTGGCTTGTTATTTTGGGGTTGAAATGAAAGGCTTTGTACTTGGGAGGAAGAAAAAGTTTGTCCTTTCAGTACAGGGTAACCAATTACTAACTCTACATGTATTTGTTTCTTAATGGTTTGGCATTTTTGCTCTGCATTTTAAATGTCATTTTTACTTGCTTTGAAAAGGTGATGGAATCCAGAAAACAAGGTGCTGGGGAAGAGCTCAGGGCTTTTGAATTGTGCTCAGCTTGATTTGCTTATAACTCTGGACAAGTTGAGTTCTTCAATAAGTAATTCTAGTTTTTTTTCTTTAATTTGTCTTTTCTTAATTTTAAGCTTTTGGGCATTTAGAGATTCTAAGCAGTGTTGTTACAAAAACAATAACAAGCAGTTTCTGCCCATAATCTGTGGGTTGTGATGGCTCCAGAATAAAAACTTGTTGCCAAATCAATTCATTACACTCAAAAACTGAACTCTTGGCAACCATGTGATAATAAAATAAAATAAAAATAAAAGAAAAGAAAATAAAAAAAATTATTAATAAAAAATAAAAATTTCCTCGTGACTTTCAAGAATCCCTTTCTTGCTTGCTAGATTTGTAAGCAACAAAGAAATGACAATGCCATTTCTCAGATTAAAGACTTCTCAAGGGCTTTCTTGAAAAATAGCCTCATGCTTGTCCTGGAATTAGAGATAAAAAAATGGGGGGTCTCTGGAAATTTGGCAGCATGGGTTCCTTGTTCCTGTAGCAGAGACTTACAGTGCAAGATTTAATGAAGGAGATTTAACCTGAAGTCACTCGTTTATCTGAATTTTGCTGGTGAGATGGTCTCTGACAAACTGGTTCTGGTCTTTCAGCACGGGAGGCGCCTGATGGTGGATCAGTGCACGACGTGTGACTGCTTCCAGTCAGCCCCTCGGAAATACACCCTGAGGTGTACCAAAGTGAACTGCCAGGCCTGCCCAGCGGTGAGTGAGAGCAGGCTGGGGCTCTGCTTAGGGGTGCGTCCGATGAGAGTCGTGTTCTCCGCTATGCACACCAGTTTACAGCAGTCTGGCACAGCCCTGGGGCCTTTGGCCTTCCTTCAGGTTCTTCTGAGAAGTCTTGGCTCTGTGTTCTTTCCATGAATTAGGCCATATGCACCAAATCTGATCTAAATCCTCAGCCTAGCAAAGATGACTTCACATGGTACTCATCTCCACAAGCACAGTATGTTTATTTTAGATCACTTACCCTGAGGGCAAGATAAGTTTTGGGAAATCATTTGCAACAGGAACTGCTGAGTCCTCTATCCTACGGTGTTATCTGTTCCTCCAGGGACTGGCAGCTCAGACACATCTCCATGCTTCAGGCCTCTCCTATGACTCTTCCAAACTGTCTAGAAGCTGAGCTTGGTAGAATTTGTTTGGTTCCCAGCCCATGCTTTTGGTGATTTGAAATGATTGTCCCCATCAGTTCCCATTGGTTTTTGAAGTCTTTGCTGCTGCTTTGGTGCCATCCCCTGCAAGGAATGACTTTGGCTGAGGAAGCCAGAGGGATATAGCTTCCGTTTTTATTCCACTGACCAATACTGTGACAGGATTGCCTGACTAGCTCTGCTCAGTTGTGTAGCTTTCTCTCTTAGCACCAATACTTGAGTAGAAGGAGACCTGAGTGAGTTGCAGAGGCTGGTTTGATCTCCCTGTGTCCAAAGAGCACAGACCAGCAGCTAAGTTTCACAGAAAAAAAATCTTAAATGCCTCTTCCTCTCCTTCATCCTTTCCCTGGATAGTGTATATGGAGCCCAGTGGGTCCAGCCAAATCCAGGACCTGTGCAAGCAGTGGCTGTGTCACCCAAAATCCACATCTCTAACGTGATCATGTGGGGTTCCTGATGTCCAGGAGGGGGGCATACACTGATAAGGTCCCTGGAACAGAGAGGGGGGCAGAGTTTATGATGAGTCCAATCTCCCATCCTGAAGTAGAACTGGAAAAGATTGAAAATGTAGTTAAGTTTCTGTAGAGAGTTATCTCTATCAATAAAAAATAGAGCAAAATTGCAGGCTCAAATTATTTCCTGCAACCCTTTTTCTTGAAGAATTGTCAATAGTGTCCCAGCTGGCTGTTGCGAGTAGAAAAATGATGTTGTGACTTCCAAATGATGTCCAGGGACGGGTCAGTTGTTAGGACAACCCGAGGTCAACCAGTTTCGTGTGGAGAATGCAGCTCAGATAATTCACAAGTGTTCCACTTGTCCACTGGGCCATCCAACTGGCCTTGACCCCTTTTATTTGGTGGTGTGGATGTAGCCTGTGACAAAAAGGACAATCTTGGAATACCTTTTGTGGTTCTAGACCCTAATATCACTCTCTTGTAAGGTTTGACTATAGACACAGGCTTCTGAAGGGAAAGAAAATGGCCAAGCTCAGCATCTTTCTTAAAATATAACTTCCACAAAATATAACCCGTCAGATCCATGAAAAAAGACCCCAATAGATACACCAGACTGAATTTGTGGCCAGAGATGTGTGTGCATGTGTATGTTCCCTCACAAAGATACCTGAACATCCATTCTAGCTGCTTAATGCAAGGAGCCAGCTGTAGAAATTAAAGGTAGAGGAATAAATATAACACATGATAAAAAGAAAAAATAAAATGGGCAAACATTCCTCTCCTGCTTCTTTTACCACCCACACATTTCCCAAACAGCTCCTTTTCCCCACGTGACCCAAAAGTACAGACTAGACAGAAAACCCTGAAGAAAGGGCCATTTCTAGTTGGGCTTGTTAAGGATTGTGGACTTGTGTGTTTGGAGATGTGTAGCTACCCAAGGGAAGTTGCAGGTTTAGGAGTCTATATCCCTTCCTAGCCATTGCAATGAATTTGTGGAGCTTGAGGGGAAAAAAAAATAAAAAATCAAATGAGATACAGAATGTCCTCAACCCCCTAAGGCCAGTGGAGTTAACACGCTTCAGAGGATCTTTCCTGTCTCAAAGCCTTTGACTTCATGGTATACCTAGATTAAAAGCAATTCCTTGCTAATGGATAAAATTTAAGAATACAGGTGGGTTAAGAATACCAAGTCTCTCAGGAGAACCCGCTTTCTCCTGGATGCTGAAGTTGTGTAAGGAAATGCACTGGCAACTGAAGTGCAGCCAACTCCAGCATATTCTGCCCAGGAGAGTCATTTTTTTGGTAGTTTTATGACCTGCTTTAGGTGCTTATATTTTTGGTAGTAGGGAAAGTTCACCTAAATAACGATGAACTACGTTTTCCCCCAATGTTTTAATAGTAACTCCCCCCTCCCCAAATTCTCTTTTTATAAAAAACATATGGATAACATGTATGCCTTCACTGAACCAGAAAGTTTTCCTAAAAATGTTCATCTCATCATAAGCAGCTGTTGGTTTTCTGGAGCAGCTGGGGACATTACTGTGGGACACTTCATGTGTTAGCTCAGTTCCTTTCTGCTTGGTTTGGTTTTTTCCTTTCCGTTATCCAGTCTATACCTTTCTGCCTCTCTACCCAGTGCTGCTCATTCTCCCATGCTCTTTTTCCTGCCACTGTTTTCCCCTTCAATGCTGTTTGTGGGGCTCCATTACTCCCCTTTTCTTTCTTTCTCTCCCTTTCCTTTTCATTATATTCTACCTTCTCTGATGCTCTTTTACCCGCATTTTCTTTTTCTTCCCATACTCCAAATTTTTCTAGCTTAGCCTTACTCTGCCCTTTCCAAGCCCAATGCTTACTGGATATTTTGCCTTTTTCTCTCCAGTTTCAGCACTTCCAACTACTTTTCCATGTCACACTGTGGAATTCATTGGTTTTACTGAGAAGCATTTTGCTGGCTATTATTTTGTTCAATGAATCTTATTTTTTTTAAAAATCTTTCTTAAAATAAATATGTGATGCACGCTTGAAACAAAATAAACCCAGAAAAATGTCCTTCACCTCCTAGAACTACAGAAGGCAGGAAATCCCTGGCTCTTGCTGTGGAAAATGTGTGCCAACTTCATGTAGCATCAGGCTGAGAGATGGAAGGGTTCAATATCTTCAGGTAAGTCTTAAGCATTTTGTTTTATTTATGAGTAAATGTATCATCAACTTCTGTTGAACCCCAGGGAAGTGCATTTTTCTTCTGTTTTGATTAGGTAGCATGGTGTTACCTGAGTTTTTTGTCTCTCAGAATAATTGATCAAGGAAGTTAATTTGTTTGCAAATGAAAAAGTAGGAGGCTTCATACCACAGTGCGAAATTCTAGAGAGGCATTCTAGATTCAGGAGTGTTATCAAGGAACTTTAACTGGAATATGACCCCAAACAGGTATTTAAAGGAAATGAATACCCTCATTTTAAATGTGAAATAGTTAAATTGAAAATGTGATTTTTGAGAAACTTCTCCAGCATAAAATCATAGAATGGATTGGTTTGGAAGGGACCTCAAAGATCATCTTGTCCCAATGCCCACATCCACTCTGGTCTTAATGCATGATATGTTCTTAAACAGGAGTGGATATTTTTCTGGTTGAACGCCATCCTCTGTCACAAGAGACAGCATCTAAAATTTTATTTTATTCTGTTCCTGTGATAAGGCTTAGATGGGGAGAGTATGGGAAGAGCCATGAAGCTGGGGAAGGGGCTGGAGCACCAGGAGGGGCTGGGAAAGGGGCTCAGCCTGGAGCAAAGGAGGCTCAGGGGGACCTTGTGGCTCTACACAACTCCCTGACAGGAGGGGACAGCTGGGGAGGTTGGGCTCTGCTCCCAGGGAACAGGGACAGGATGAGAGAAAACGGCCTCGAGTTGTAACAGGGGAGGATTAGATTGGATATTAAATCTTTTTCTTTGCTGGAAGGATTGTCCAACTGTGGCACAGGCTGCCCAGGGCAGTGGTTCAGTCACCAGCCCTGGAGGGATTTTAAAAATTTGTGGATGTGGCTCTTAGAGATGTGGTTTTGTGGTGGACTTGATTGGCAGAGGGAGGTTAATGACTGGACTTGTTCTTAAGGGTTTATTCCAACCTAAATGATTTGGTGTGGGGCTGGGGGTGTGGTTTTATATATATATATTTTCTAAAGAAGTTCCCAACTCATCTAGAAGGTAAATTATTGTATATATGTCTCTTTAAAAGACAGATCATAGGCCAGACTCTCAAATCTCTCACTTCTAGAAGTTTTTTTTCCTAAGTTAATGGAAATTTCTTCCGTTAAGAGCTGAAAAAGGTCAGGTTTTGGCAGTCTGGGCAGAGCTGTGATCATATGGCCATGGAATTAACAGAAGATAACTTTATTGCTTAATAAATGTTTAAATAAAGATTTCTATGTTTTATTAATGTTACCACCACAGTACTTTAATTGAGACATCAGCAAAGGAACATCCTGAAAACTTCCTGTCTCCTGTTGTTTCTGTGTGAAACTAACAGCCCTTCAATCTTTCCAGGCAAACACATCCCTTCAGGATGGCTGTGACAGTCACTCCTGTAGAGTAAATGAAAGAGGGGAATTTATCTGGGAAAGGAGAATCACTGGCTGTCCTCCATTTGATGCCAGGAGATGCTTGGCTGAAGGAGTAAGTAGTGAAAGGGGTCCTGTTTCCAGGTTTCCTCATGGACTCTGTCATGTTTCTGGTACCTTCTGTGTACTGGGGTGGGAAACCCCAACCCTCTCCCAATGCTTTGGATAAACTGAATTGGATCTTTCTGTGAAATTCAGGAAGATATAGGTTTTCTCTGTTTTAAAATATAAGCTGGCTTTTTGTGGGACCGTGCTGACTGCTGACTATAATTCTATTATGAATATGAAGCTGAATATTTGAAGTATCAAACATTTGCAAGTGGTGCTTCTAACAATGTTCTCAGTTTGGGATCCAGAGTAAAACTGTGTGGACAAATGACACAAACTGAGAAACATGCATATGAAATACTAAGGTATTTTTTCTCTGCCATTACGTGAGGTTGGGGAAAGGAATTTTTACACTGCTGTAGGAAGATCAAACTTCCACAACTACAGTTGTTTAGCAGGATAAAAAACCCTGCATGAAGTATCCACCCATCTTTATTGTGATTTGAGGTTAATTAGACTCTGAGGAGCAGAGTGAGGTGTGAGTGTAGCACATGGGGCCCTGCTTTTGCTTATCTGTCAGGTTTTGCACATCTTGCAGGTGTTTGTATCCACCTGTTCCCATTTTCTTGGGCATGGCAGGAAGCAAGGAACCTTTAATAAAGCCTGTGGCCAAACCACTCTTCTCATAGACATGAAACAAATCGAGGATTTGTTCTGTATAGTGCAGGGAAAATAAAGCCTCTACAGGGCATTTCTCACTTTGTGCAATTATAATACACAGTTTTGTTGTATAAACAAAGATTTAGAAAAAAAATGCAATATATTACAGGCTTGGGGTTATTGTCATAGTCAAGTGATGTTAATGGAAAATCAGTGAAAACCAGTTTACTTTTTAAACAGTATTTCTCAAACTGCATTTATTCTTCTCCTATCCCCCCAAACAGAACTATTTTAGCCATAAAACTAGTTGTTTTCATCCTGTTGCAGATCAAAATTTTAGGGTTTTTATTTAAAAATGTCTCCAAACTTTTGCATGTAAGCTCAGGGGTTTAGTGCAACAATGGCATCACCCTGCAGTGTAAATATTTCTCCATTTTTCCTTTCACTATAGTGAAATATATATATCTTGAAATATATATATATATAT
>WAAG01020557.1:55911-67679 GCA_013390105.1 Tichodroma muraria
CCTTTTCTTTTTTTTCTTTTTCTTTCTTTCTACCTGCATTAAGGCAAATTAAAAGGCATTCCACAAGGTGCTATTCTGTCTTCTCAGATTTAGAAATGGATTCCAGCAGAAAAAATCTGGGGTGGGTGTCTGACAGTGGAAATTAGTCCTTGCAGGATAGGACTGTCTTATGGGAAAAAAACCCACAACTGTTTGTGTCGGNCTATAGGGAAAGAATGATCCCATGTAGGGAAGAAATGTCCCAAGACATGTTGCTTTGTGTGCACTTTCAAATGTTATATTGTACTTGAGAGGGAGGCATTTTGGAGTGAAGACTGGATTCAAGATTTCCAACATAAGCAGTGGAGGGGTCTTTTCAAGAAAAACAAAGTAATTTCCCCTTAGTAAGCAGAACATCCTCTTCAGCTTAAACTGTTTCTTAAATCCTTTGCAGACCTAAGTTATAAGTAAGGGCAGAATTCCAGAAACTCAGTGGTAGTCCTGTGGATGAGCACAGATTCAGAGGGGGGAAGCTGTCATAGAGGGAAAGATTCATTAACTGTCCCACATGGCTACATCCTGAAAAAAAGGAGGAAACTGTGATGTACAAGCCACAATTTGTAATCAGATTGCATTCAAAGTGTCCTTCCTGGTCACTGCAAGGTCTATTAAGTCATAGGACAAAGCAAATCGGTCAAAACTGTATCACAGAGTTGCTTCTGTCATTCCAGTGGTTCCAGGTCAGCCATTATTTTGTCCTGAATAGAACAACAAGGAAAAAAATCATTTAGTGGAGTGGCATTGGGCTGCACGGTTCTCATTAGCATTAATGAGAGTTTGGTGGTTAAATCCCCATGCACAGCATGGAAAATTTACCCTTCTGGGTGGGTTCTCTCCTTGATACACAGTGCTGATAAACGTGTGCCCTCTATTGAACTTGTCTTGTGTACAGGTATGTGCTCACAGTAACAGGCCAAAGAATAAATCATGTTAGATCTTGATTTGTGTAATACTGTGCTGCATTCTGTAATATTCTGTAATTTCTGTGCATTTATTCCAGGTCAATATGTTTGCTTTAAGCTCTGCCATCTAGGAATTAACTAATCAGTTCTCTGCTGGCTTCTCCCTTCAATTCCTGGATTCTGTAATCATTTTAAAGTAGTATAGAATCACTGAAAGGATTGACACTCATACAATGTACTTTTAAGGAAATCCTGGAGGTGGAGTTTGGTAGATGATCTTGGAGTTTCATAAGAAGTTTCCTGGTAAAATAAATAAATGAAACATATTTGGGAGAAAATGAGCTACTTGTAGCTAGGGTGGTAAAATGACTGAACAGCTATGTGGACTAATATTTCTTTTTTTCTTTTGGGAACAGCAACCTTTTCAGAGGGAATAAAAAGACACCAATAGAAGCATTTTCCTGGAAATGTAGAGGTGGCTGTGCTTTCCATAGGTTGGAGCCAGCACAGTATTCTGGAAAAATATCAACATCCTTCTCTTCCAGGGGAGCCCAGTTGAACTTCCTTTGGTCAGGTCCCAGTTGGGACATGGGGAATTTCTCTCCAGTCTTTGCCTTCATGTTCACTAAGCTCAGTTATGGTTTACCTGGAGTAAATTAGTAGCACAGAGAAAAAATAACATTTCAGAGATACAGAATAGATATAGTCAAGATCTTGCAAATGCTTAAGCAGAACTCTATGCTGACACCTCCAAAGTGTTCAAACTACTGTAATTTTTCCTTAATCCCTTATAAGTGGAGAAGGATATCGCTGCCCATCCTATACTTAGGACTTTTCCTCAAGTCACTCAAAGTCCTACGTCTGCTCCTATTGAAACTGGTTATAGAGTGTGAAAGACAACTTGTTTCCTAATGCTTTGAAAGTTTCAACTCCATGCATGTCCTGTAAGTCACAAGGTTTTCAAGTTTTAGTTTTTCTGGACTTAAATGTCATTTTTTCTATCCCTTGCTTGCCCCATTCCCATTATCTTCACTCACTTGTAAGTTTGCCTGTCTTGGAAACCTCTGGTGTTCTTGCTCTTTTCCCAGCTCTCATATTCATACTTCATTTCTTTGTTTGCTTCTGAAGATGTGCAAATGTTCAGCTGCCACTGAGCCCTGTTAGGTCATCAAGACAAAAGTAATGTCCTAAAGATTATGTCCCTAAGGAAGGTCACTGGAAGGCTCTTCCATCCTTTCAATGTGCACACTCTGGTTGTGGGACCTAGTAAATTTCATACCATGTTTTTTGTTAAATTAGGGGTTCTTTCAGGCTTGTGCAGTGCAGTCAACCCACTGTGGTGCCCCAGAGCCCTGGCAAGCCTCCCTGCTTGTCACAGGTCCCTGTGAGTTCACTGGATAATGTTTACTCTCTGTCTGCAGTGGCACTGCTCAGCTTTCACAGGTCAATGAGTGGTACCTGCTTCACCTCACCAGTGCTTGACCTGCTCACCTGCCTCTGGCCTCTGCATATTCCCCTCTGTCCCTTCACACCAGCCTCCTGCAGGGCTGCTTGCCTGGCCACCTCAGGGTGCTCCATTTCTGTCCATGATGCTCTTTCTCCATATCCTGTATCCACAGCAATCCTGCCACTCCTCGGTGTCACCCTACCCTTCTTTGGTTGGTGTGAAGCCAGCCCTTCACCCTTCCCTGCTGCCCATCAGCTGCCATCCCTCATAGGCCTGTGTGAAGTCACAACATCCAAGACATCTTGATGACCCCGTGGGTCCCTTTCCACTCAGAATATTCCATGGTCTGTGATCTTCTCCACTAAGAAAATTCACAGCTGGGACAGATGGACACACAGGCTTCATACTTACCAAATGCTTTTCTCTCAGCAACTTCTGTGCAAAATTTCCTGCCTCCCTTATTCTCTCCTGTTTCAAAGCTGTGCTTAAGAAACTGCTCACCCGAAGCGCAGCTTCAGTGAGGCACCAAAGTTTGCTCATTAAAGGACGTGCTTTACTTTTCAGCTGATGTGTTGCAGGAGGCACCTGAGAGCACCACAGTGACGACCTAAGACACGGCTTGCACCACAAGGGACCCCGGGTTGTTTTCCACCTGTGAGCCATAGTTCACAAGTGACTCTCCTGGAAAGTATTTGTTGGTTTAGGGATGTTGTGTCGCATCTGGCCACCAACTGGCAAGCCTCTTCACAGAAAAGTCAGCACAAAGAATGCTTTTACCAAGATCCAGCTGCAAATTGTTGTTAATTTCCATATCTTCATAATTCTCAGACTCTCTGGCAGGACAAGCTCCACCTATCAGGTGCCTTGCTAGATGATGTTATTAAAGACAGCTCATTTTAGTATTTAGAAGTAGGTGAGGTTTTATAATATAGAGATTGGTAATCCTCCTGATATCAGTATAGCAATTCTGTAGTCATGTACTGTGCTCCTAACAATTCTCCCTTCCATTATTTTATAAAAGATGCAAATATAATTAAAATGTAAAACCAGTTTTGTTAATGTTGTAGAATTTTAAGTACCATGAAAGACTAGTAGGTAACTAAAATATATTCCTTCACTTGTACATGTCAGTGGTAATTATCAAAGACAATAATTGGCATATAATTACGGAGCACTCCAGTGTAATTGAAACCACAATAAAAAGTGTAGCCAAGGAATCATACATCAAAAGCTTTAATCTGAATCCAGGAATTGAGGCAGTGGGCATCCTCCTGGTACCTGGACCCTTGAAAACAGATGGGAAAGTGGAAGAAATGAAAGAGGCAGAATCAGAATCCCAGGATGGCTCAGGCTGGAAGGGACCACAGTGGGTCACAGGTCCCACCTCCCTGCTCCAGCAGGGCCATCCCAGAGCACAGGGCACAGGATTGTGTCCAGCTGGTTCTGGAATATGCCAGTGAGGAGACTCCCCACCCTCTCTGGACAATCTGTTCAGGGCTGGGCAGTGCCCAGGGCAGAAGTTCTGCCTCCTGCCCAGGTGGCAGTTCCTGGGCTCAGCCCTGCCCGTGGCTCTGGTGCCATTGCTGGGCCCCGGAGCAGAGCCTGGGCCCTGCTCGGAGCCCTCCCTGCTCACAGGGACACCCAGGGCTGAGGGCCCCTCTCAGCTGGGGCTCCTCTCCAGGCTGCACAGCCCCAGCTCCCTCAGCCTTTCCCTGTCAGGGATGCTCCAGGCCCTAAATCATCTCCTCAGCCTCCGCTGGCCCTGCTCCAGGAGCTCCCTGTCCCTGCTGTGCTGAGGAGCCCAGAGCTGGACACAGCTCTCCAGAGGTGCCTCCCAGGGCTGGGCAGAGGGGCAGGATCACTCCCTGACCTGCTGGCATTTCCTTAGTACAGGCTCATTTAGGTACTAACAGGACAAGGTAAACTCTTATTGCCTGACACTCTCCATATCCAGGTGCCTGTATGCAGATACATTTTTGTATCATCAGTATAAAGGAGTAGGTGCCTTTGAAGAGCAAATTTCATCCTGACTCTCAGCTGCCTGTTCAGAGGAATGACAGGAGCTTGAGGAGCTGCTGTTACCTCCTGCATTTCCTGAAGTGAAGTCTGGCAGGACTCCTACCTGTGTCTTTCTCCATGTCAATGCCAAAACTGCTGTGCAATGACTTTTAGAAGGAGTAACTGTTGTTAAACACATGAGGGCAGAGACAGGAATCAAACCTAACTAGCCAAAGACTATCACGGGACTGAAGGTATTTTTGGGCACAGGACCTCCTGTTCCTGTGTTCCCTGGCATCTCATCTGGGTTCCTTTCAGTTCTGGCTTCCAGTCCTGTTTTCCTGTTTTCATCTCCTTTATTGTTGAATAGAAAACAGCAGAAAAATGGATGTGATAACCATGTGAATGCTAGGTTGTTTCACTGGAAAATGAGTTTTCAAATCCTACAATCCCAGAATGAATTGCGTTGGAAGGGACCTTAAAGACCACCTCCTCCCACCCCTTGCCATGGGCAGGGACACCTTCCACTATCCCAGGTTGCTCAGAGCCCCATCCAACGTGGCCTGGAACACAGGAATGTGGCAGCCACAGCTTCTCTGGGCAGCAAATGTGTGATAGCATCTGTGGAAAGGGGAATGAGAATGAAAAATGGGATGTTTTCCCTTGGCAGCATGTCTGTATTCATCTTTACACTTATTTCCCACAAGTGAAAATCTGCTTCCCACAGCTTCTGTTCTTAAAATATTTTTCTTTTACCTGCACACACCTGATGTAAATCTTCAGCTTTTCTTCCTCCCAAGAAACCTGTGTCTTTATTCTACCACAGACCTGTAACATTGACATCTGTATTTATTATAGACCACTTTTTAGAATGTATAAAAACTTTGATTAGTCATATATAAATACCTATTAAATTATGTAGAATTTTTTAGTTATTAAATATTACTTAACCTCGTTTGTTCAGGCGGTGGCAAGAGGTGCATTACTGCCATAACTTTGCTATTATTTTTCTCCAGAACTCTGAGTTGGACAAATGCATCATGATTAGATGTTGATATATTGTTATATTAGTTACAGGCAGACAAAGTGTGCTGGAGGGGAAATAGAAATGTGAAAAATCCAAATAGTGTTTATTCCTTTGCTGGGGCCAGGAGGAGAAGCTTGGAACACCAGAGCAGTTTCCCTGGAAGGGCAACGTTCAAGCAGGGGTCTCTAACTTGATTATATATGACTGTGTGTATATATCATATCTATACATATATGTCTATACTAACATGTGAACTTAAAGGGGAATTAAGGCATTTTTTAGACTTCCAGAGTTATGCAAACCTGTATGTTTGTGCTTTTAGTCCAAAAGGAGTATTGCAAATAGCTGCATTTTTTTAAACCATCTCTATAAATATTTGAAAAGAGCAAACACATGTTGCAAATATTTAATTAGCAGTCTTTGTTAAAGTAAAATTTGAGAAAGCTCTAAAATCATAATGTTTTACCAGTATTAGAGGTCATTTTGTGTATGTGTGAATGTCCCAGTTGAAGCTTCAACCTAAACATCTGTTCAGTTATCTGTTATTGATGTGTGAATTTCTTGGCAAAAGCCCCACTCAATATTTTTAAAAGTGATTGCTAAATTTAAAGTTATATTTTTAATGTTTTCCCATCATGTGTACAAGTTACATAACCAGATCTGGATCTGTGTGGTTATTGCTATTTATACTGCTGTTGTTGGGTGTACAGCAGATGAGGATCCAGCTCAGTTATTCAGTGATCTAGTTATCCATTTATTCAGTTCTGAATAAACACAGAAAAAAAGAGATGGATTCTGTGTTACCAAGATTATAATTTGTGTATAAGAAAATAGAACAGAGTAGCCAAGATAAATCGAAGTAGGAACATAAGGTGATATGTGCTGTCCTCTTAGACTTGTGCAAATGAGACTTTGCTCTGACTGAAGAACTTTATGGTCAGGATACTGCAATGTATTTAAATTATCCTTGACCACAGGTGTATATATTTGTGTAATAGAAGTGACAGGATGGATATGTAGTAATGAAAGGCAAAGGAACAATTTTCTGTATTGGTTCTTTAGCAAGCTAAAATATTCATCTAATTTTTCATGCCTTAGTCTCCTTATCTCTTTTTGTTTACTGGTTACTGCTTAAATCTGCTAATTTTTTTCCTTGTTTGTTTTTCTTGCTCTCAGTTTTGCAAATTAAATCTCTCAGCTCTGAATACTCTCCTTACTGCATGCCCAGAACCAAAAGCATTTTGTGTTCAGTATTAAACTGATATTGATAGAGTTGCTCATGCCCCCTGCAAATGAGCCTAAGTTTTGCTTGAGACATCTTTGTTTAATGAAGACTGACAAAAAAAGTGGGGGGAAGACAAAAAGGCAAAACTACCCCTTCCACTTTTTCCTTTTGATCTCAGTCCTGATATATCCTTTGTTATAAACTTAACGATGTCACTTGAAGTGTGATTGCACTGAATGGTTCATGTATGCAACAGTCCTCAGGTGATGCCAGGCCAGAGGACAGTGCATGCTGCAGCACTTTGTTATGAGAATGTGTCCTGAGGTTCTTTCTCAAGCAAAGAGTCTCTTAAGTCCTCATGAGAGCACCCTCCTGAGGCACTCAAAGCTTGGCATAAGAGTTTTTACTCCAAAAATCACTTCCTGTATGTTCTGTTTGCGAATGTTCTCGTAGTACCGTCTTATTATGTGAGGTTAAGTGTGTGACTCCATCAAGGTTTCAAAAGCGATGGCTACGTTCTGCAGGCCTTAATAACAGTAGTATAAAGAGATTTTTGTTTTCCCCAAAAAAAGCTTTGGCTTGGCACTCATGAGCTGCTGTCACTATGTATAGAAGGAACCAGATTGGAGAGTAAATGCCTTATGGGCCATCAAGAGAAGGCTTTGGGGTGACCTCATTGTGGCCTTGCAGTGTCTGGAGGGAACCCATAGGAAAGATGGAGAGAGACTTGACAAGGGCCTGGAGTGACAGGACAAGGGGAATGGCTTCACACTGACAGAGAGCAGGGTTAGATTGGATATTGGGAAGAAATTGTTTCCTGTGAGGGTGGTGAGGCCCTGGCACAGGTTGCCCAGAGCAGCTGTGGCTGCCCCATCCCTGGAAGTGTCCAAGGCCAGATTGGATGGGGCTCTGAGAAACCTGGGCTAGTGGAAAGTGTCCCTGCCCATGGCAGGGGGTTGGAACTGGGTGATCTTTAAAGTCTCTTCCAACCCAAACTGTTCTGCAGTTTTATGATTTAGATGTTCTGTTTGGTGACCATATCTTCCTTTTATTAAGTCACAGCTTAGCATAGTTGCTTGTGGCTTTATTGCTGGGTCTCCCTTCTGTAAACTTCTAATGTTTAGCAGAAAATCATGTATTATATTATACATTCTACCATTATTATGGTAGAAGTAGGGGAAAAGTATGACAGAACCATGCCAAAACCAAAGCTCAAAAATGTGCCCTGCAATGCAATGTATAAATATATTTTTAAAGGCAGGGGAGCAAACAGAATTACTATGTGATTTTGAGTGAGCTGATGTAAAACAAGCAAAAAGATTTATGAAAATGACAAAATGCAGAGTACTTCTAATGAGACATAAAATGCATGTTAAGATGTAGAAGATGGAAGGTACTTACTGCTATCAGTGTATAGCACCACATTTATTACAAAATTCTGGTAGTGATTTCCTGTAAATTTCAATTTGTGTGATGCCACCAGGATTGGAATAACAAATCTTACATTTTTTTCCTTTGCTAATTCATTTCCCTCATGGCATAAAACACTTTGGCACTGTATCAGGTTAATATTCCTATTCTGCATTCTATCTGCTAATTATCTTTTTAATAATTGAAAGTTAATAGCCCACTTGACCCTTACATCTCTAGAAGTGATTTGTTCAGCTTTCCACATAAATTGTCATATTTCAATGTGACATATTTTCAATTGTGTCATATTTTCAATGCCAAGCTAAAAGTAAAATCTCACTAAAATGTGTTCGTTGCATGCTGTTGTGAAATGTATTAGAGAGTCTGCAACTTTATAATGTGTCAAGCTTTAGCAAACGTTGGTATTTTGGTGTTTGCTGACAGTTTATTCTTAGAATCGTCATAGAAAATGAAATTCATATTTAGTTTATAATGATTTGACGACTGATTTTTTTAATAATCTTCTTTTAATTTTAGTGTTAGAAAGGAGAAAACTGGCACTTATGTATTCTGACTGACTGGCTGGTGTCTCCTTTTTGCATTGGAAGAGTGACTCTGAATTTATGATGGTGGAAACGAGAGCTAAGTCTGGCCAACGGAGTTTAGGGCATGTAGAGAGCAGTACTGCCAGGATGGATGAAAAAAATGTGTTGTAATAGTTATTGTACTTATATCTACTGAGTGATTCCCTTTGGACCATATTTTTGGGGAGTGTATTGAGGCCTGGTTTTCAAAAGTGTTGATAATTCAGCACATTCTTCAGAGGTCACTAGGACGTGCTGGTTAATTAACATTACTGAAAATCTAATATTGTCCATATACTGGCTGCTTTCAGTGATTACCATGCTCCTGTGGGAAGATACTGGTTTGAGCCCTGGTAGCACGTTAGCTGAGGGTGCTGGGTCCCCTAGAGCTCCAGAAATAATCTAATACTGCAATTTCCATCGACGAGGGAGGTATTTCTTGGACACTGACTCCCAGCCCATTTGCCAAGCTTCTTGTGCTTGTCTCAGCTGCAACATTTCAAGCAACTATTTATATCTCTGCTAGATGAATTGTTCAGATTTCAAGGGTGCTGCTGCTGCTCTTGCTGCCTTCTAATCATCTGCAGAGCCTGCCATGATCTGCACACCCAGAAGAGCTTCTCAGCTCCACATTTCTTCTGGAGCAGGCTTGTGCCTCGCTGGCTGGGAACAGCTTCTCCAGGTATTGGCAATACTGCCATAAAATGATCCTGTGGTGTGAGGGATTCTCTCAGTGCAGTAAAGGGTCTCCCAGAGTTGCAGTGGTAAAATGTTTAGGAAACAGGCGGAATGCTACAAAATTTTGTGATATTTTTACTCTGATGCTCTCCTGGTGACAGCTATGTTCAACTCAGGTGCTTTCTCCCATGTGATGTTGTTTGCCCACCTAGGAACATTCTGGGGATCTCTATCCCAAAGTCTGGCATAGTTTCTTCTTAAAATGTTAGTTTTTGCACCCACAAGGCAGAGGTACTTCCCTGCTGCATTGATACCTATGTCCCATTTTGGTCTGACTTATCTCTTTGGAGGTGAGGAGGCAGAGAGTTCACCTTGAGTTCAAGATGTGGATACTGCTAAGTTTGAACGGGTTGTTTTTTTTAGTCTTTTTACCTTTCCTACAAATGAAATGTAAGCTTTGCTTTACTTCTTGGCTATTACAAAATACTAAGCTACTATTTTTCAAAAGATTTTCTGTTGCAGTGTTGAGGTGTCATTACTGACCAGTAAAGGTGAAATCAAAGCCCAGCAGCTTATATATGAATCTGGATTTAACCCACAGATATTGCTTTGTATTTATTTACACTGAGAGCTATTTGCCATTGTTCAGGCTCTTACAAAGCTTTTCTACAATTTTCCACAGTTTGCCCTTATCCTTGCTACCCTGAAAAACTTCATCTGCTTTATCTTTCTCTGGGCCACTTAAGCTGATGTTGGATACTGCTAGCACTGCAAAATCCCCTTAGAGACTTTATTTTCTTCCAGCAGTGCAGGTTCTCCTCCCACCCAGTTTCTTGTTGTTTAACTGATTATTTCTGTACCCCTGGACCTGTTGCCTTATCCAAAATGAGTCACATGATGCTACTGTGGGACTGCCCCTGCCTCTTCCCCATCTCTCCGTTTGCAGTGAGGCTGTACTGTCCAGGGAGGTTTTGGATTCCCTGCCAGCAAACAAGCCAGCCCAAATCCTTTGATTATTTTCATCTTAGTCCCCTCCCAATCAAGCCCCTGCAAACACAGCCAACCTTCTTTTACTGCTATGGTCTTTGGAGAGAGAGACCTCAAAGGGCCACACCATCCTGGAAAAGCTTGTTGCCTCTGATTAGGAGAACACTCTTATTAAACTGAATATATTTGTACCATCTGTTAACACTTTCAAATTACAGAATGCCCCCCAAAGTATTTTTGCTAAGAACTAATTGAACTTTAGAATCTTTCAACACAAAATTAAATCATCCCTTCATAGGATTGCTTGTTAACGTCCCAGATTAACTATGGAGTGATGAAGGAATATTTTAAAATACCCTTCCTCTGTTTTTAAGTCCTAAGTATTTTCAATTTTTTTTTCCTTTTTTCTCCAAATCCTTTTTTTTCCTTGAAATTGAGTTTGCTAGAGTAAGGGTTCAGTCTCTGTTTCATTAATCCCCCCACTGGTTACATGCCTGTTATCTGGTCTAAAGATTGACTTCCATGATCTTGCTGCTTCATCTGGAAAATTGTTTAGGCCATAAATCTCTGTACAGATTAGTGAGTTTCATTCCCTCAAGAGGAATTACATTTTGCCCTTTTTAATGTTAACTCTTTGGCCTCAAGAAGTTTGTTGATTTTATTATTGATAATAAAGTTTGATATGATGGATTGTACAGTATATTGGCTTATTTTTTAGCTAATTTGGCACTGAATGTAGCCAGGCCAGCTGATTACGTGATTTTCCTTTGACACTGCCAAAATGCACAAGGTGGTAGAGTAGACACAGGCCTCCCTTTCTCTTTGGGGCACTTCGGTTTGGGTGGGGAGGCTTTCAATTTTACTTTTTATTACTATTATTTGTGGTATTCAATCTCAGAAGATGTATTGAAATTGTGCTAGGCTTTTGTAGCAACAAATTTGTGTCATTGACATAGGAGAAATTAGCTGATAAAATTATTCGTAATAATTAGGGATGATTTTGCTATATGCTTGAAAATCATACTTTTCATGCTGTGGTGATTAGTGAGCAGAGATAAGCATTTGGAAAATATTCATGGAAGTGCAGTAATTTTTTAATCCAAAATGCATATTTAGAAAGAATTAAAATGAATGACAATCCTGGCTTATTTGTTACTCATCTGCGTATAGATCCTGCATTGAACACTGCAATAATGCACAGGTCAGTGCCTTGTTTTTTTTGTTTTATTTGGCAGATTTATCAATCTATTCTACATTTGTGCTTGAGTTTCTAGCAGCTCATTTTCATTCTGTTCCTTGCCATTAAAAATTTCCATCTTCTTCAGGGGAAGCATGCCTGTGTTTTTAGGCTTCCTGTATCATCTTCCATTCAGAGACACTTCCTGTCTGTACATGAGTGGGAAGATTTTGGTTGGAGAGGTTGCAATGCCATGAAGAAACATTGCAAAGGATGAACAAAGCCAACTGTTTC